>JAQFYC010000629.1:0-50976 GCA_034694165.1 Tomocerus mixtus
CCTGTAAAATATAGGACCCGGGTCCTGTGGGTCCTGTAAATTATAGGACCCGAGTCTTGTGGGTCCTGTAAATTATCAGACCCGGGTCCTGTGGGTCCTGCAAATTATAGGGCCCGGATCCTACTTACATATTTAATCTATTAACCTTGACTGTTACCATTCCAATACTTCGGTGGACCGTTTACCATGGTTTATTTTATTTAGATTTAGGAATTATTCCGAGAAATATCTTGGTAGAGTTTAATGGACTCGTTCGTTGTGAGGAATAGTGAACCTGTATTTTTACAGACATAAATAAAATATGTAACTGGTAACAAGATGCGTGTGTAGGTACATTTGTTTGCTTTTTTAAAGGAGCAACTCTCCTCACGGTGGGTAATAAGATTCACTAAAATTACAAAACATTTTATGTAACACCTATTTTTCGACGTCTACCATACCATACACTATGCAATATGCAACGTATTTACTACTTTCGATTCAATGCCACTAGTTCATAAATATTTATCAAATACTTTACTTGCCTTGATTTATTCGCCGAAATTAAAATACCTATGTGAAAATCTAGTTTAGGTGGAAGTAATGATCTATTGGTTTACCAAAATGAATAACACGAAAACAAGATAATCTGATAACAGAATCGTTTATTACATAAGTCTAAAAATTATTTCGCAAATTAATGGCATCCATAAAAGTGCATTGTGGTTTTGCCAGTTTGATAGACAAAGTGGCAAACTTGCACTTTTTAGGAGTCGTATACCAGAAATTGTTCTATAATTTGGTTACACATTATAGGATACTTTTTAGATTCTGCGCATTATTAAAGCGAAGGAGTCTTGGTTTGACATTGTTTGTAAACAGTACATGCGCACTTTGCGTTTTCATTTTTAAGTAGTTGCTTGTGCTGAAGCCTGGACAAAGGACAAAGCTTTGTCTGAGATTATTCTACGAAACAAGTTACTTATTTAGTGTAAAGAAAATCTCTCTCGTTTGCAGTTAAGAGTTAAGTTACCCGTTCGGAATAAATTATAGCCGAAGTCTTATCCGAAGAGAATT
Organism: Tomocerus mixtus; assembly: GCA_034694165.1. Taxonomy (NCBI): domain Eukaryota; kingdom Metazoa; phylum Arthropoda; class Collembola; order Entomobryomorpha; family Tomoceridae; genus Tomocerus; species Tomocerus mixtus. Next base: position 1,057 of record JAQFYC010000629.1, read on the forward strand.
GAGAATTGTCCAGAAAATTGTTGGATTTTATTTATTTGAGCCAACGCACTACATAAACAGGTATTACAGTAGAATTTATTAGTTTTTATTATAAGAGTGCTATACTACATATAGTGAGTAAAATAACTGAAGCAAAGTTAAATGTTAAAGTTTGAAGCCACGAAACAAAATAGAATAATCCTTTTGATCCATGAACGCTCATTTGAATAATTAAATTCAAAAATTCAACACCATTGTCTCGGTTGTTTCTCCCTATTCACTGGATATTGATACGATATTGGATGTGAGGAGAGGCCAGCAAACCGAACGAAAGAATTCCGTCAATTATATTCATAGGCAAGCAAGTCAAATATCTAAAACAGCAACAGCAGGTAAAGTAAGGCTACAATTATTACGCAAAAATAAATATATGGTAAATATAGTACATAATGTGGGTGTTTTTGTAAAATCTAAGCATTTTTAACTGACAAGTGACAAAGAGCGAAGTTGAAAGAAAATATTGCTGTCAAAATTTTAACACAAAAAAAGAGAAAGTGTGAAAAGTGAATAGATGATAATTACGAGTTTTTTAACACGCCATTTATATTTATTTAAATTGTGTAACTAGTTAAATCCAATTTTGCAGATTATCTTTAATTTGCAATTTTAGGAGAATTGATTTTACTGTTTTTCTTTGAATAATAATTACAATGTCGTTGAGTCATGAGTTGAGTCTAAAAGTATTGGCTACCTTAACCAACTGAAAGAACATAATATCAACAACAAACTCAGGATATTATTTCTTAAAGGAACATAAAGGAGATTGTTTCTTAGTCAGAGAACTGAACTAATTTATTCCGTGGCTTGCCCTCGCTCTTCTTTTCTGTTCTTTACATTTAAATATTGACTTATTCCTTGAATGACGCAATATCTTCTGTACACAACGTTCGCTCTTTTATTCTATTGTCCGTTTTCGTTATTCTTATGATAAGACAAACTGTTTAGTATACTAAAACAAGCATTCTGTATAATATAGTAAATTAAATAGTTATACACGTTTCATTTGCATAACAGAAAAAAAAATCTAAATTAGTATATTTTAGCTAACTAACAATAAGTGCGTATACGAGTAAAATTTCATATCTCACCTAAATATTGAGAATGAGAACACGTAACCTATGTAAACTAAAGTGAGAATATTATATAAGGGGAAGACACGAATATCTTTATATAGGTCATACATGCAAAGGGGATGTCGTGTCACGTCACATCACGTCAGGGCACTCCAAGCCAAAATAAATTCAATAACTCCGTAGTAGTGCGAGATTGAATACTTTGATAGAATATCATTAACAATGACTAGTCCCTTGGTGGTGCGTTCTCTAATATTTATATAACTATCCGTATTAAGTAGTTCATCTATTCTAGGTTTTTTTACAATCTACCTGCTATATCCTCATGCACATTTTATATTATAGAAGACAAGGAAAGAACAATGCATATATATACAAATATTAGGTAAACAAATATAGATAACTAGTATTTGCATAAGGAAAAAAGTAAGTTGTATGTTTGCAACTTGTAAAGTAATGCTATTATTGTAATCTGTGTCCTATTCTCTTAGGTATTGTATATGTATAAAGGTTATTCGGACATCAATCTCAGTCTCACCCTGTTTTTGTCCTGTTCTGTACACAAATACATAGCTGGATACACAAGATTACTAGATTTGCATTAAGGAGGAGCAGGTAAGAAGTAAGAGTTAGACATTGAATTATCCACAGAGGGACAAACAAAGCCAAGCCAAGTCAGCAAGTCCAGTTTCACACTCCAATCCCATCCAAACCAATCCACTTAAATCGAATTGTACTAAAGTACTTTATGTAGAGTGAGCAAGTATATATAAATGTAGATTGTAGATCCTAGTGCAGTGAGTGAAGGAAAAGCAAAAGCAGCGATCTGATAAATTGAAATAGCCGTAGCGGACTCCTTTTCCTGTATTTATCTGTGAGAGATCTTTAGAGATTTAGTATTGACTATTGACGCTGTGCTGTTATGTGTTAGATATTGACATACCCACGTAGTATACTTATAATGATGAATCTTTAGCAAACAGAAATACACGCAGAGAGGGTCATTTACTTTAGATTTGCTATTTACTCCGTATATTGTATATAGGAAGGAACATCTTTATATAAGTTATAAGGAAAGCAAATAAAAGCGTATATAATTTGTATATAGAGATATAGTTAGGGTTGAGGTGACCTCCGTCGACGTGGGTCATCTCAGCAATGTCACCATACTTATTATTTTCTATTATGTTCCCTTCACTCCATTCTCTTCTCCTCCTTCCTCTGTCTTTTTCAAAATGTCATTATTGTCATTTCAGTCAAACTCTTAGCTTATGCCTTCTTTATATTCTACTTATTGCATCTCCATCTCTATATATTGTATATAGACAAGTAATAAGCTGAGAATCAATGTATACTTATGTATACATAATACATACTACATAGGTAACTCTATTTCCTTTTCTATATTTGTAAATTGTAAATGCCAGGCCAAGGAAGCGGAGAGTCTGTCTGTCCTGTCCTGGCCTGGCCTGGGCTGTCTTGACTGTCAAGTTAGTGAGTGAACTAAACTAAAGTAAAGTCGAGAGCAGGCAGGCGAATGCAAAGTGAAGTGTACAATAGTGAAGCCAAAGTCAAAGTTGAGGAGTTCCATTCAATTCTAAAGATTTAGCATACACAGAGAGTAGAGATACGCATTCAAGTCAAGTCAAGTCAGCGGTGTGCATTTCCTTTGCTTAAGCTTCAACTTAAAGCTTCGCCCTCATCTCAACTGAAGAATAAGTTTAGCTTTATTTGTTTGTAGTTTCATTCTCATTGAGTTGAGTTCAGTAGAAGTAGAGATGAATATGAGTATATGAGTCCTCGAACACTTGAGCATCATCATCATCATCATCATCAACTTTGACTTGTTTCCTGGGTGGAGTCCTCCTTTTCTTCACAGTTAAACGCAGATGTCTTTTCTTATTGTAGGTAGTTAAATAACTATAAGATAATATAGTACACAACACAATACAATACAGGACAGGAAAGATGAGTTAGATGATCCGAGTACCTATCAACTACCTTCCTTCACTTAAATACGTACACTTTTTATATATATGATCATAATTCTTATCCTTGTTATATTTATATTATTTACTATCAACTTATACCGACAAGACAACAGATACTTTTATTATAAACACTTTTATTATACCCCAAGTTTACTATAGGTACTTGCCTGGATGGGATCGTTCAATCAAATCCTTTAGTATTTTGGTATCAGCCTGGGCTAAGTAAACTATAAAAGTATATTTAGTTACCAGACTGTCAAAAGTAAATTTGCAATACTTAACGATATGCTCTGCAGAATATGGAAAGTTGATTGTAATATAAAAAATCCGCGGATTTTGGTTTTTAGAGTGTAAAACTGTAGATCGCCAAAATATTTTTCTTGTAATGTACAATAGACATAAGTAGGAAATTTCTTTTTATCTTTTACTCATAAGGTATTTGTTTGTTTGCAAGTAAAGCGTGCTAAAGTTTTATTGTCATATTTAATTGCTACATAAATTCTATACGAACATAAATATGTGTATTATTATTAGGATTATAAGGATCCCAATGTATTTGTTTAGTGTTGGTAATATTCTCAAAAGGAGATAATTAATGTTGATACAGAAACTACCTTTATTTTTCTATGGTGAAGATAGTTACATGCAATTGCTTCCCGTTAAGTTAAGCATGTTTTATAATAATGAAAAGATGAATTGATGAATTCCAACTAACGCTATACTAACTTGAACAGAGCGAGAGTCGTGTAAATAGTAATGATAATTGTGCTAAGCCCTTCCTCCACCATTAAATTCAATGTCAGGTTGCTGATAATTGTATTTTTATGAGTGTGTTAATTGAAGGAGAGATGGTTATTTATTTGTACATACAAATAAAAGTTAACTCTTGATTAGCTGAGTGTCCATTGTGTTCCCTCGTTATTATTATCGGCATTTAAAAATTGAGAATGACAGTTGCCGTTACTTATGTTAGCCAAAGACAAGAGTCAGATATTAAAAATATTGCAGTGTCCTCACAGTACATACCAGAATGCTAATTGTAAGTTGTAAGTGTAAATGTTAAATATTAAATGTACGTACGTACTTAACTTAGCATATTTAGGACATAGAAAGCTTAGCCTCATAGATTTATCCATTTATCCATTTATAGGATGTAAATAAACAAGAGTTATTTCGCATAAAAGTGAGCCTACATGGCCACGTTAGATTAGAATTAGATGTTTATGCATATTATCCTTAGGAACTTACGGTAGGCTATGATTTATGAGCGTTTATGTATGTGAAAGTACTAATAATATAAAGTATGTTCGAAGATTTAACGATAAAGAGGAGTGAAGTGAAAGAAAGCTGTGTTCTGTGTGTGCCTTGTATCACTTGTATGTACATCTGTATGTACAGTCCTACAGTCTGTAGGATTTTCGATAGCTAAATTGTAAAAGCTAATTTCCGCCTTGGAAAATAAAGTTCCGTTCTGTTCAGTCCCAACCAACTAACCAACTTGTAATAACAAACGGTAAAGCTTAAGCTTAAAGGCATCGCACGCATCTTGTAAGCTGTAACTTGTAATAGTTGATTTGATGGTGATAGTAAGTTGTAAACTCATCTTGGGATCTCATATACACATGATGGAGTCTTAAAACACAACTGAACTGAACTTATGTAACTGTTACTCTAAAAGTAAGCCGCACCATTTCACTGTAGCATTTAATATGCACACATGTATTCTTACTTGCTAATATTATCCTTTATGTAACAGTATAGCAAGAAATTGCTACCATTTAGCTGGAAGTACCTATAGCATATAAGTACATACATAGCAAAAGTTATAATATTGAGGAACTTGATGAAATGACTCTTATATATCATATCGTATCAGATTTACAGTATTATTTTTGCACACTAAAGGATTATTTACATTCATATAACTTTTACTTATCCTATCTTCCATATAATGCGTTAAGCCTCCTCGTTTTCTAAAAATGCAACAGATGAGTTATCTAGGCTTGGCTTATTCCCTCCCATGCAATCACTCTATGTAATAACAAAGAGTTATGTTATGAGTGAATTTTATTTTGGCTTGTGTCAACCTTATACTAAATCTTGTGCCAGTTTGGCATTGCAAACAGTAATACATAATTCCAAAATTAAATTGTAGACATCCTATGATTTTATTTCAATTAAAATCCCATTTGAGTATTATATCAAGTAAATAGTATTTATATAAGTAGATTTTTAAAATTTTCTTATTTACCTTGATGGTCAACAATGAGAGTTCAAGTGAAATGTCAATGTCAATGAAAAAGCAACAGATTTTTGTCAGCTGTCATTTTTGTCAGTCAGGTACTCAAAAGGAGTCAAGATTTGAATTCAGGTGACCCTACAATTACAGTAGTCTACAGGTAAACTTGTAATTTAATGCTATCTAGAGTGGATTCATTGTAATCTAGTATAGTAAATAGTATAGGTGTGTGGGTATGTTAGCACACAACAGATAAACACAGAAGTAAATATGTGTAAACATGTTCAGGACGAAATCTGCCCTTACCCTTCAATCCCCAATTTATGTGGGTAGTAGTATCGTAGATATGTAATTTAGGACTCACTCACAATCAGACTGGATATTTACAATGTCAATGGCAAATGTTTTTCAGAGCAGACAATAGCAAACCAAGAGGTTCTACTTTCTACTACAAATATTACAATACTGTGCTCTGCATTGTTGTAAACTGACCATTAAGGATTTTATTTTGGGTAGAATTACAATACAGCTACTTACATATAACACAATGGATTTTGTTGTACGCAGATATTTACAAGTAGGTACTTCATTCTATGTACTTTACTACTAACCACACACCACACCGCAGAGATGAAAGTATAACGAGGTGTTTATGAGATACAAGTTCGGTGTTTTCGTTGAATAGCTAAATAGCTCTCCTTTGGTTTGGCTCACTTAAACAGATCACAATAACTAACAGACGGAGCGGCTCCGATTTGCATATTTCATGCTCTGCGATATAAGTTGTACTTAATCCTTTTTACTTACACTATAAGAGATTCTCTGTATGGAAACTAGTAAACGCTACCGTAAAAACTGTAGCAATATGCTTCAGTACCTACTTATGTGTTGGAAAACTATATGCGTAAATTCCTACACAATTTTATTGTATGCTAGAGTAAGTATAGTCAGCAAAATCTGTTATCTTGTCTAAAATTTCAGATATTTGTATTCTAGGTTGACATAATTGTAGATAGAAAATCCTCTGCCATATATTTAAGTGTATCTAATATGTCCTTATATGTTTTACACAAGTTCTTGTAGGTAGTACCGTCTCGGCAGCGTCGTTAGCTACTTATAGTGTACACATAACACATATAAGTAAGTAAGCCAAGTGAAAATCCAAATGATATTTTTTCTATTGGGAAATGAATGAAGGGTAGAGAGCCCCACAGAGCGAAAAACAAGTTGCATGGTCTCTTTATACATTTGTACTTGTACTACGTATATGTATGCACTCTGTGTGTATGTTGTGTGCATTTGTCTCATCTCTAGAGGACTCGGACATTTTACTAGTTCACTTCACTCGCAATCAATCCTCCCGGAGGACTATCCTCCGTCTCCAGTCCAGTTCACTGCACTGGATTTCACATCCCTCCTTCTCTAACTCTTAATTCCCGTTTTGGTATAGATAGGATGCCCGTCCACGTTTGTCTTGTCCATATTGAAAATTATATGTGAGGAGAGAAGCGCAATTAGGAAAACTGGCCTGTCCATGAACCATTTTTCATACTGTCAACTCAATCTCCCGTAATTACCTGGCAATTACCCTTATTGCATTATAGGGTTACATTTTACATATCATGTGTCTTAAATGAATGACCATGCAGGAGGAATATTATATTGTTGTATGAGATATACAATTTTGGCAATAAAATTCTTCCGAAGAATAAAAATAATAATTTATTGTTCTGTGGCCCGTGCTGAATTTTTAGTTCTGTTGGCATTTAGTTTAGAGTTTACAGAAAGTGCTCTTAAAATGAGAATTTAAAAGAAAAGTTAAAATTATATCTGGCAAATAAGTAGGTACCTTTAGTTTTCAGTGTCACGGCTATTGTATCTATAGACTAATATTCCTTATAATGAATTAGAAAAGGAATTGTATTTGAGTAGAGATTATTTACGTGAATGATAATGAGGTGAGGTGAGTGGAGCCACAGGTTGCGTTCAATTCCCTCTTTCCTCCTCATTTATCAATTCTGAGATTAAAGTTATAAATAAATGGCATTGCCCCTTACTTTACTCTGTGCATGGATTGGATATAGCAGTAAGGTATAGCAAACCAAGCAGAGACTCAGAATTTATTATTTCAATTCATTTCTAGGTAATATAAATTATATATACCTTATTGCCTAGTCCAATATACTCATATTGTACTTAAACACATGCTGCTTTTTGCGTCACAAGTATTTAGCTGCAATAGCTACCTACCAAACACATCTTTACCCTTTTTGTTAGCATCCATGCACTCCACATTTGCATTTTCACCTGCAAAAGGTGTTCTCTATTCAAAAAATATAAAAAGGAGGCGGTTCTCTAATGGCGATATTCATTCATCTTCAAAATGCTTTATCCATGCATGTAATTTTAGTAAGAATCATTTAGATTTGCTTGCTCCCTTGTCATCTCTCTGCTCAGAATCAAACCACCTGGCCATGAACTGACTTTACTATTTATTTATAATAAACGTATACAGTAGAATTTTAAATCCTGATTTACAAATATTAAAATAATTACTGTTTTTAAAATGGGTATTTATAAATATATTAATGATGGTAGTTGGTAGGAAACTTTTCGTATAAAATTTTTTTATAAGATCTACAGATAGTTTCCGGTTTAATATCTCACATTTGTTTTGAGGAGGACATCTACAAACGATTGCATAGGACAAAGCCTTACACGTGTGTCGTGTCGTCCACATCCACACTAAATCCATACGGATTATAATCAGTTCCGTCAGTGTCTGTCTGTTGTGCATGGTGTGGTTTGGTTGCCTTACTTTCCTCTTCTCCCCGTGTGTCAAATTGTATTTACGGATTTTGGTGGTTTTTCGTGTTACATGACACTGCATAATATTAGTTGTCTTTTTACGCGTATAGTTTTCCTATGGAAATACATACAATACATTTTCTATATAGGTATACTTAAGTACATTTAAGGAATATAGTCCACTTACTGCAAGTACGTAAGTATTAATATTATGTAAGTAAATATATAAGAGACCCTCTAGTCCAGTTACTTGTTGTATGTGTGTTGAGACAGAGAATTACGTTTACTCACCTATCTACATGTCTACATCACATCCACATACATAATATGTAGCACACATAAGCACAGATCCTCACTCGCTTCACAAAAAGTCATCAATCAAACAGTAGGGTCAGCAGGAATTGTGACAGATGAGTCACATTTGTATTTTCTCTGGTTCATCTTTCGGTGCTTATATCTGTAATATGTATACAAGTACAGTAGACAGATACAGAAAGATATTATGTACAGAGAATCAATCAGTATCCCACTCTTTTGTTCCATTTTCACAATACATATATATAATAGTATGTAACAAGAAGAATGATTTCGTTTAGAAATTGTTTCTGCTCGCTGTATAGTGGTAACGTATACCATAAAAATAACAAATTGTGTGCTTACACCACACCATGCGTCCAAATACTATATGAACATTGTAGTAATAATACTGTATGTATTTGTAATATGAAAAAAAATGGAGCATGTATAATATATATCCACTAAACTATAGCTTTGCTAAAGTATGCATAAGATACTTGCGTCATATCAAAATCAAATGCAATAATATTACCACAAGTCAAAAGAATGCAGCAGTAGCTATCTCAATGTGTCATCTACCAGCATAATTTGTTTCACCATTAATTATTCCAATGTACAAATAATAGGAATAATTATTTCTGTCTATGTTATGTAAATATCCACCTTTTACTCAATATGAATACTTACTATATAGCTCTATCCTAGTACCTGCATAATTTATTAAGCGCTATTTAGGTAGAAACACAATTATAATTGATATGGTTATAACATTGAAAAGTATTAAACACAGCAGTTATACGTACTATATAAATATAAACGAATCCTCTACGTAAAGTGTGCTGAGGACAAAAACACTCTTATTTGTTTCTCCATGGGAAGCCTTTGTTATTGACTGATTGTGCTTGCTCTTTGGCTAGAGTCTGAAAGAAATTTGGTAGGATGACCTGACCTGAAGCTGAGTGAGTTTTATCGTCCAGCGAACATTGAACATTCACGGGACGGGACAGTAATAATATGCATTAGTTACATTTACTTAGAAAAGAGTTGGAGTATTACAAATTACAATAAGGCACCTAGTAAATATTGTCTCCATGATTTCTCCTAATTTATGGGTTAGCATCCGCAAGCAAGATATTATGTCGCAACCTGGCTTTGTTTTGTGTAGAAATATTGCACAGTGTTCATCGGTAGCTAGGATATTGCTTAAAGAGAATCCCGTGGAGGATATGATATAGATATATATAATATACTCAGCTTAAATAGAAAAAAGAGAGCACGAGCAAATCAAAAGTGTTACATGGCTACAATTCTCTATTCAATTCACCTAAATGCAGACAATGGCCAATCGTTACTTGATCTAATATCTACGTAGTAGTTCCAGATAAATACATAGTGACTCGATCTCTCCCGTAGGTACCTATGTATGTAATAAATAATAAATAAATACGTAATAACATATTTAAGCAGCTAGTCAAGTATGTATTATGTAACTCACAGTCAGTCACACTACAATTAGGTAGATCATGCATACATCATACATAGTACACAGTACAAGTTATTTAATGGGATCAGCCAAAGAGAAGTCATGTACTTATTTGTATTTGTATCTGGAAATTATTTATGAATGTACAGTACTTCATATTACGTAAGTAAGTATATAAATAAATGCTACAGATATAGCTACAGAGAATTCATTACATGTACTATGTACAATATGAGCCAAAATAAAACAAGTCATTGTTCCCGAAACTATTTGCCTTGTGTTATAGCTCCTTTACATATCTAATGTAAATTGTAGCACTATTTGGACTTCAATTTAGTTCTTAGTTCGTAGAGATATTTAAATATCGTGTAGACATGTATGTATAAGTAAAATAACTGTATAGGTATGTGTATGTGTAATGGTATTGGAAGGGAGCAGGGGATTGCATAAGAAAATAATAAAATAGAATGGCTATTTATTTGGTGTTGATTGGCGATTGAGGTGAGTTGAAGGTGCAGACGTTGTTGTGCATAAATAGCACTACGTCAATCAATGATCTCACTTGAGTCAAGTGGAAAGAGGAGCAGCGAACCACATACATACTGAAACCTAAGTATATTCACGCTTTTAATGGATAGTGGCCAAAGCCAAGCCAAACGACCGTCATCTTCATTCCAACTTTAACCATAAGCCAACCCCCTCATACTTTTTACACCACCTTCTTTACTCATTTACAATTACTCACCTCATCTCTACTATGCAGAACATTATACAAAGTATAATAATATGTAGAAATATGTCCAAGCAAGCAAATCTAATGCTAATCCAATCTATATAAATACTTTATACCTCATCTTCCTCATCCAAGACTAGTTTATCTGCCCATACAGATATTACATTAAATGGGTCTCCATCTTGTACATAGGCACAAAAATGAACTAATTATTTTTGAATTACTCTATACAATAAATTCGCAGAAAATTATTTTTGCTGTTTTATAATATAGAGGTTTACATTCCGTGATTTGATTTGAATTGAGAAAGAGCCATGCTGACTTGACTAGTGTAGTACAAACATGTATAGTCTAACTAAACATAAGTAAAATGTTGATTAAGCATCAGTCTGAAAGATTGAGTTACTAACTGAATGTGAGACAGGACAGGACAGGACAGGGAGGACACAACAGGACAAGAGAACTGTTGGGAACTTATTAAATTCTTGAATTGAATTTAAATGAATTATAATGGACAGATTGGCAGGATCAGAAGAGGACACTGTAGATAATTATACTACCACTACGAGTGCCTTGTTTGTAGGATTTAACCTATCTTGTATGTATTATGAGCATTAAAAGTTAGATTGTATATGTATAGTTGAAATATGGTTATACTAGTAACTAGTAGATATCTGTAAGTATTATAAATACGTATGGTACAAATAGAAGGATGAATTTAAACAGTAAGTGACAACAGTTGGACAAGAATTGAAAAGGTTTGGCTTTTAATTCACCGTTTGTACTTGCACTGCATGTCGCTTAATTTTGCTTGAATATTTCTTGACCAGAAGAATAAGGGAAGGACAGAGATGACATTTGGTCCTCAGTTCAGCTAGGAAGAAAGGAGCCGAGACGAGAGAGTCAAGTCATTTACATTGGTATGTAAGCAATAAGTAATAATATACAATAGATAGCAGGGCATTGGTCAGATTTCTCAGTCTCAGCTTCGCTAGTTATTTCTTAACAATCTGCTCACTTTGATCACAAGTTAAGGACAACAATGGGAGGCTAGGCCAGGAAAGAAGAGTTGAACAGCATGTGCATTCCATACATATCGCCGGACTGACTCTATCTGACGAATCTCAATTAATTCTACACAAAACTATTTGCTACCACTATTACTATACAGAACTATACTATACTTACACTTATACTATTACAGAACACAAAAGATGAGAGCAAACTTACTTTGTGTAAGTGTACATTACATGATGCCCATAATAATATAAGCAATAAGTCTGGACTTACATTTTCAGAACAGTAAATACATTACATTGTTTCATAATGTATTATTTTCATATCAATATCAATATCAATCAGCACAAGATAGCGTGGTGTTTATGCTACAAAAAACTTAATCAGAAGTTAATACCTTCTTAAAGGAAAATAATATTGTAATTGTATTTATGTATTGGTAATTTTTCATTAAAATGGTATGTACCTGAAGATATTATTACTATTATGTACATAGCATTACCATAAATGCTGGAACTAGCACATCTAAGTCTACACTAAATTACAGATTTATTTGCAAATATTATTTATATTCCTTTGGGGAAATTCTATTATCAATTAGAAATTTAGACCTCAAATCTAATTAGTCTACTTGGGTCTTGGGTCTTGGGTATAAAGAAAAAAGTTGGTAGTTTTGTTGGACAGAAGGAATTAGTAAATGATAAAAACGGAAATCCACGGAATTGGTATTGACGTTGGCTTTGCAGTGGTCTGTAGCTCTAGAAGATTAAAGTTGTAGGTATTGTCTACTAAATATTCAGTTTAGCTACGTAACATACCTTTGCTTAGTGTTAGGCAATTGATATTAAGCTTATAAGTAATAATAACATAACGTGCACATACGTTATATAATATATATACAATGTATTCACAGATTATTGCATTGTGCAAGTTGAGATTTTGTGTATAGTTGTATAGTTGTATCTTGTGTGTTGGTAGTTTGTTGTGAGTTTTGCTAAATACTTTGTGGGAATTGGAGAGGACAGGAGCGGAGAGTTTTCTCTGTCTAACTAACTATATCTGTTTGACAAGGAAAGCGAGGGATCTCCTAATTGACCGAAACGGATAAAAGTTGAAGGCAAAAGTGACATTCCCCTGCTGATCACAATCTGATTAATCCTAGCTTTCTGTTTAGCTTTTCCTTGCCTTTGTCGGTCGCTTCCTTATACGAATAGGTATACTTATAGGATATATCTTCACACAATTGAATATAGATCATATTATACACCGATATATATAATATCTTAGCTGAAATGTAAACTGCCCTAAAGAAGCTCCTAATTTTTTACAAATAAAAAACTTGGAGTTGAGTTATTTAACGTCGCGTTTTATTAATGTTCAAAAATTGGATAATTTCTGAGCATACTGTGTTTCTGCAACAATAGTTTACAATAATAAGGTTAACATAGGGAAGGAATTCATACAGGAGTATAATATTCCTCGTATCACCAGGAATTATACAATACAGATAGAAGAATGGACGTTATTGGACTTTTGATCTGACATAATAAATATGTAGGTATAATATTGTATATATGTTTTGTGTTAGGTAGCAGTAGTAGTAGTATGCTGTTTATATCGATAAATATGTATTGTTATTTATAAGTAGTGGAGATTCTGGAGATTATCCTTAATATTGTTTTTATTGGGTGAAATGTCGGAGAGGCGATGCAGGGGATTGAGTGAGTGAGCGAGTGGAATGGAAATCCAATCCAATTCGCCAACTGACTTGACTTTGACTTGACTGACATGTCAGAGCAGTCTGCAGTGTGTGTGGGTTTTGTTCAGGTTCAGTTTATTTTGGTTTAGTGAGTGATTGGGACAATTGGGAGAGAAAGACAATCACACAATATAACACCAACCAAAACCAACTTCCATCATCCCAACACGATATTAGAATGCTTTTCCCCGAAAAAACTCCTCTGGATCTCCTCTGCAAACTTTTTATACACACAATAGACATACATACACACATACACTACATGAACACAGAAGATCCAGAGCAAAGACAGACAGACGGACTCTTTTGCTTTATTTTGACTGCATTGCACTAATATCCCTTTTTATTCGAGACATGAGAGAGTTTTGCTTTGGCTTGGCCTTAGGCAATTTTTCCTTTCCCCAACAATAAGTTCAGTTAGCATTGCTAACTTAAACAAGTAGTTTCCTTACTTCGGTTCAGTCTATGATATTGAAGGTGTCATCCCTAAACAAGCATATTGCATGGGGGCAGTTATATAATACGAGAAATGATTTGGACAGACAGAATTTCATTTAATATCTATTTATTTTTATCCCATGCCAGCCAATATCTACATATTTATGTATATCAAAAGAATATCACCTATATATTCCGATATAACCTATATTTTATGCTTTCTGCACAGAAATAAGGGGAATCTTAGCATAGGCTACTGATATTGAAAAAATACACATTGCCAAGCCAGGCGACACCGTACGGCTATCTTAATATTTATGTTTGGCAGCCTCAAGACATGAGAATGTCCAAACAAATGCCCTCTCTTATACAGATCTGAAGCCATTCCAACTTTTTTTGTTCTAATTGAAAATGGAAAATAGTAAGGAATTGGATAGTTATTACTTTCTAAGAATAGGTGTGAATTGTGAATAATATTATTTTAAGAATACAGTTCTTCTTAATGTGTCCACATCTTAGTGTAGTGTATAAGTGTATATTCGTATGATATACCTAGTAAACCATAAAGTTGAGGATGAATAGATGTTTTAATATAAATGCGTCATTACGCTCTTGGGAATCATGGGCAAACACTCGCTCACTCTTTACAGAATTTCTACAGTTCAGTTGTTTATTCAGAATGCACGGTCTTTTGTTCCTTTCTTTACACAAAAACACATACTGCCTTCATAATAGTATGTGCTACGTATGTATATGCATTATTGTGTGTCATTTAAGCATTCACAAATGTAAGGGCTTCTATAGGTATTATATTATGTAAGCACATACTATTTTGTATGTATGTATGTATTTCCCATAATATTTCTATCGTTCAGGTTAGCTGTATCTGTACGTATGCATGTGTAGTATGGACAGTTGAATTTTTTCAATGAAAAGACCCGGGCGACTCCTATTCCGTATGAATTCTCATTGTATTTCATATCCCAACGGTTCTATGGGCGGTCACCAAGTTTTTCGCTGGGACTCTTACATTCTTCTCTGGACTATAGAATGCCTACTGATTATAATTCATACACGAATACTTTATGAAGGCTACAAAGGAAATATTTGACTAACATAAAACCTTTTGCTTATAGCTTATGATGGCCTGCATCTTACCTTACACTTTACACTGCACTGCTGATAGTATAAGATAATACGTACAAGCACAATGTGCCCCAAAATAGTAGCCGCAGTTATGTAGCTAATTTATAAATAATTCATGTTATTTTAGGCTGTTGCGCTTAACTTGGTTTATTTCATAATAGTAATTTTATATAGTGCAGCCAATGTGACCTTATGCATTTTACTATATACATACTTAAATATAATGTTTCCCTAATCTTGGAGATGAAATTCCAGCTATATTACTAATTACCAATTAGTAATTAGTAAACAATTATTTCAGTTTCGGCATGTATTGGGCAGACATATAATATGGCTTCACATCATTATAAAGATCTGTAGTCCTATTTAATTATTTCAAATATAAGTCAAGGGAAGACGAGAGGAAAAGCTAGCGGGCGTGAGCGTAAGGTGCAAGAATGATATATGAGGCGAGAAATGCGTTTCGCATGCACTGATAGGCTTTAAACTTGTACTGTGCTGCATTTATAGAGAATATTTGAGTAGTACATTATAGTAAAACTAGTTCTGAAGTCTCTTCTCGCATCTATCTTTATAGTGTATGAGATCTCTTGCTATTAATGTGTATGTATAATGGTATAAGCAGTAGAATAGTAGGATGATGATTATGTGACTTGTTTTACTTTCCTTCGCTCTGCATTGCTCTCTCTAACTCTCACTTAGTAGTACTTACTTAAATAGCTCCACTAACTTGTTGATTACATCGCAATGCTTAATAGTTTAGTAGAGTTCCCTAATGTCCCACTAATTTATTCATTTATGTATGTATCAACCTATCTCCACTATTACAGATAGAAGCTATTTATAGAATATATGTAGAGAAAGGCATCTTAACTATTTTATACATTATATGGCTATAGTATGTCAACATATACATTCAAGATGCTTTTAGTAGCTATACATAATAACTTATATACAAACTCTTAATCATTCCAGTGCATTCTATTATTTAGCTATGCGATATGCATAAACACTCTATAAGTGTGAGTGAATGACATGGTATAGTAGATACAATCTATTTTAAAACCTACTTTCTTGACATATATATTATGTAACACAAGAACAAAAATAAATTACATTTAGCCCATTTAGAACAACAATTAATGATTATACAGTTTTGTATTATTCATAATTTTATTGCTACTCCGAGCAATGGAATTGGAAATTGTCTGCTAGACTTACAATGTGCTTATGCACATATAGCGAGTGTTGCAGCCCGTATAAAATATTCTAGAACGTTTTGATAGCAATTTTGCACAGGAAAATCAGTACAAAAATTATAAATGTGTTCTTTCGACGCTGTTTAGCACTTCATTTACATAATCTGAATAAAATCACACATATCATGTAGTATTAATCAATTAAGTAGTGGAAAATCGTACCAAAGTAGTGAAAGAGTCTTAAATTGAACCTTTCAGCTTACTTTACACATTACTTTTGACTCTTAATGATTTCTATTGTTTAACTTACCCCCTGGGTACCAACTCATTTCAATTTCATAGTGTACCTACCAGTATAATATATTAAGACAGCTATAGATCGTTGTGCAGTTGAACTATTGCATTCTGTATACTACCACTACCTATCTATAATATAAACGCCAGGTAGAAACGACACGACAGGTACTTATTATTATCTACACAACTAGTGCACAATGTTATGCATAGTACGTAACTATACTTTTATATACTTCTATATTTTGAAGGAATGAATGGAAATAGTTGTTAGGTATATTGTGTATATTATGTAGGTATTATATTAGGTACTAAATGCTAAGGAAGTGCATACTATGCATTTACGCGCACTATAACATTATTGTATAAGTCGACACCACGCAATGCAATGCATAATTAATTACATATTTGAAAATGAATACTATTTTACTATGTGCTTACATACCAAGATAGTTATTCTACATACTATATTATATGTACATAATATCAGCTCATATTTATTATATTTTCTATAAAGGAAATGCTCGCATGCAATTCTTGCATCCTTAGACGAAAGGTAGTAAAAGTTGTTTCTTTAGAAAGGAAAGGACCTTGCTTATGTATTACCTATATAGGTATTAAGATAAGTTGCGTTTACATTAGAACAAGTGACGTTCAAGTTCATAGAATCTCGTAGAAAGTAAAACCGGTTCTGTTAATCTGCTTTTAACTGAATTCACTGACTACAACTACCTGCACTTGCACCACAATACACTATACTGTATAGAATAATGCGTTACTTATTATTGTCTTATAGTAAATTTGTAACAGCCAGTGCAGTACGGCAGAAGTAGAATAGTTTTCTATATTGTATAAAAGCTATCTGTCTGGATCTTTAGTTACCTAACTACTTAACTAGCAATAAGTTAGGCTGTTGGTTTGGTAAGTGATTTCCCGTCCGTAGGAAGGTAGGTATTATTATATTATGTACTTATAATGTGATACACATTCATATATTGATAATATGTGGAAGACGGACACACAATCAGAAATTCAGAATCGGTTACTCTTCTTCATTCATTCATCGCATTCTCATCGCAGTCATTTATCTTCACTTCCTTAATGCCTTCCTTTACTCAGAGTTAAAGCTTGTCTCATTTTATTGCAGGATAAAGGATAGAGCCCTCCGTCCGTCTTCCCTATTTTCTCTCACGTTACTGCATACATAGTAGTCCTCTGTCTTAACGAAATTCATTTACAAAAGCCTTCCTAAGCTGTACATGGTCATAATATATACAGAATGGTATTTCTCAAGCATATACCATTACATACTTAGCTGTACTTTCTTATTACATGTGAAATCTATAGCCGGGTATGGCAATCAGTCGAATGCAATCAATTATTTCAACTTTGTACTGAACTGTAGGTGAGTGCCTACGTGGCTATAGGGTTGATTCTGGTTCTGGTTTCAAACACTTTCTGTATATTATCTCTCATCGTCAGATATTATGTAACTTTTATTAGTTCGGCTAGGTTAGGGTTAGGATACTTGCATATAAAACTTATAAAGTGTAAAACTTGAACAGTAAATGATATTTATATACTACTAAATACGTAAAATGTATATATTTGCGTGTGAACATATTTTGGGAAGTATTTTGTTACATAAAAGGATAATCTATCTCCAATACTCTGATGCTACTTATTGTTTGTACAAACTCGTTAGCGTATATGTTGTATGTATTATTACAATGCTAATTAGAAAATGGGTTTATAAAGATATGTCGATAGATACGCTGGTTGATTAAATAAAACGACGGATTGTTGAGAAAAGAGATACACTTTTTGTTAGTTGTTACTAGTAATATATTTATTATATATAGATTTATTTTAGTTAACATAGTGACCAGTGACCATGGGGGTAGAGCAGGGGTTTTTTGCGTGCATGGGTACTGATTTCATTTCATGTAAATGGATGGCCTAACTTGTCACTTGAATATACACAGCTGAATTGCATTTACAATTATTGTAGATTTAACGTATGTAATTCTTTTGTATCCATTGAGTATTGAGTACAAAGTAGAAAAGCAATACATTATAATGTAAGGAGAATGAATTATGAATTGGTTCTTGTCTCACTCCCATTTTAAAGGAAATGTAATGGTCAGTACAGCAGTCAGCAGGAGTATTTGTAGAAATAAGGGAAATTGAGTTTAGTTCATACGACCTACTCCCACCCGGGTGTATTATGCTATAATATTTATTGAGTTCATGACACAATGATAATAACCTAGCTAAATACAAAAATAAATGAGCTTTACCTTTATTCCTATAGCGTCTGTAGGTATTCATTTGAACACATATATATTTCGTTATTTCATTGTATGTAGGTATTTCTGTCGTGTGTACCTACTATTTACTATTGTATTATCTAATTCTAAACTTGTAAGCCGTGCAACTAATTTGAAATTCTGAATTGTGCCAGAGCCCTAAGTATTACTACAAGGTACCTATGGAAAATATTTATGTTACATACCTATAGGCTTGATCTTATAATGTGTGCATGTTTCTACAATAAAATACAATACAATGCAGTAGAGCCAGGCTAAGGATTGTAAGGATAAGGAATGGGCAGTGAAATTCGTATCTATTCGAGGCAGGTCAGTTTAGTGCTTAGTTGTTTATTTATTGCATCCCTCTCACTCTCGATGGTCAAAGTAAGCCGTCATGTTCACATTCACGTTTTTCTTATGCAACAACTAACAATAAACTACCCAGAGGGGCATACAAATAAACAAATAAAAAATCTCTTGTTCAATATTAAGCTATCCCTTAGCCTTATGCGCAAACGACAGTAGCTAGTTAAGTTGTCGAATTCGAGTTTAGTCCAAGTCATGTCCATGCCATGGTTAATAATTAATAAACCGGTGCAAACGGATGTCCTCATGTATCGTCGTAATCAAAAAATTATTAAATGTTTCTCACTAAACTACCGGCTTTGTTGATGGAAATAGCTTAAGTGGCATATTTGTAACGTATACATAAATATGTTACATCTTGTATAACGACGACTACTTGTTATGGGGGACAGGGTCGAGTCAGAGCACGCGACCTGTCCTTACATTATAATAAACATGTAATTAATACGGAGAGACAAGTGAAGCTTGTCTCTCGATACATTAAGCTGAATCCTGGAGAACTGCATGCCGCTTTAAAGCATTCACTTCTCCACTGGCTGGACATCAGCCAACAACACAACGTAAACCTTAGAAGGAATAAAAGGTATAATTGACATAAGTAAATCCCTTGTGTATTTATTGTCATATTGGAGCATACAACCATTCATGGACATCTGGGACATCGTCATAAGGTCATAAGGTTAAGTAATTGTCATTATATATACCCTAATAGTAAGTAAAGTAGGAAATACTTTATATATTTCTGTAGAGACATTTATTACTAAATTCACACAAAATCTCACAATGCCCCATGTATGGGGTAAATTGAGATTCATATTTGGATTTCTTACGTTAGCACATTTCCAACGATACGCAACTTGCCATGTTTCTATTCAAGAAATAAGTGGACGGGGCCGGAACTCTATGGGGGTGTGGCTAATTTCGCACCAAAACACTGACAAAGTTACTATTGATCTCCTCTTTCGAATTCTGAAAACATAATTGGAAAAAGTGAACGCGTTCGAAAGTTAGAGCGTGGACTTGCTGACTGACTGACTTACTTACAGACAGACAGCAATGATTAAATGATAATGTATCTGGCGATACATAATATAAAGAAATAAAATTGACAGAGCCGAAGTAAAAGCCCAAGCGAAGCGAAAGTGCATATTTATCTATACATGCATTTATAACAACTCGGCCAGTGCAGTGTCCATTTCTTATTATAAGTCTTATGCTGGTATTATGCAACTAGGCATTGTATAAGTAGTGCACCTAATAGGTACTCTACACTATTATATTTTCAATGCTACTGGTAGGCCCACGGCTAAAATAAACCGAAACAGATTTTTGGTATACCGAATCCATTTACAATAGTTAGGATAGAATATTATTTATTGTGTGTGGGCTGAAAATAGGAGTTTCTATGCAGCAGAATACAATCCAAGTCGCTTTTAGTATCTACTACACAATTCTTGAAATAGAGATGTCACGTTAAATATATATTCTACTGCATTTGGAAGCTATGACATTAAATGCATAACGTAAGGTAATTTGTGTTTACCTACCTACTCGTAATATGTACACTTACCTTTAAGTTGCATTGTTTTGTAGGGATGCGATAGTACTGCCGAAATGATAAGTAGCAGTTGGAAATTATATTATCAATGTCAGCTCAACTAATCAGAATAATTATTCTAGCTACTACTAATACAGTCTAGTACTTGCCTTGTGTGAGTATTTATTGACTTCGCTTCAATGTATCACTATTGTAATACAGATAAGGAAATACACGAGCTATTATGAAAAATAATTTATGCAGAGCAGACGAGTGAGTGTCCAGCTAAATATAAAGAGGATGCACGCATCTCACTGATGCAGACATTTATCTTACTTTATCTATCAATGCATATGCATTAGCTTCCTTTCATGTGAGCGTTATCTCTTATCTTTACTGAACTGAAGGCGCACGGAGATTACTGAAGCATATATTAAGTAAATAATAAGTGTGTCTATTAGGTATATTGTATCTTGTGTGATACTTTGACATTTCTTATTAACATCTTTTGTGCTATTGTATGTGTGGAAATGCTATTGTGTAGAGAATTCAATTAAGAGATTAGTCCGTGCTAAGACTCACACTTGCTCGGTCTTTATCTTGTTATCAATACTTACTCGCTCCGACTGAGTGAAGTACTGATAATCTGCATTGAATTAGTTACCTGATGATAAATAGGTACCTACTATCCATAGTACATGCTTCGTAGAATGCTGTCCGTACATATTATTAACACAAGATATATCTTTACTATCTCTGATTTCGTGAATAAAAAGACACTACACAGTACAAGTGTCTGTGTAGTTCAAGTTTAGCTTTCTATATAATAGGAGGTTATTCACTATCACTACACTTCACTGTGCAATGCACAACTGTGTAAATTTTTGGCAAAATTGTGGCATTAAGGTTCAAGAGTATAGGTACTTAGTATAACTAACTATAATATAACTAATAATATCTATATCATACGATACGCACAGGCACCTAAAAATGGTAGAAAGTAAAGGGGCAATAATATAGATAAAACAATAATATATGAGTATGCTATAAGTATCAGTTGATTGCAAATACAAATGTAATTATGTATAATGTAATGTCATATGGCTGCATAAATAAAAATTTTGACATCGTAAGAAAGAACAGAATTGGAATGTCAAGTTAAATACAAACTTTCTGGATTTATTCTCATTTCCACCGAGGTAGCAATTGTTTACACTAATTTAAATGTGATTAGTAACACATATCTATTTGAAAGAGAGGGCACGTTAATATTTAGCAGTATATAATTTGTCTAAACAAAATATAATAGTGATACTATTTTTAAATTTATTATTTAGATTAGAACAACACGGCATGTAAGATTCCTTCCCCTGTAAGATTGTTTCTTAGTACGCTCCTTTCAGGCGTATGCTTCTTTCCTACTAGCCTGTGACGTTATCCTAGAACAAATCGCTTGCCGTCTGCCGTGTGTCAGATAGCTCTTCATTATTATTTTAATGGTAACAATTAACTAGAGAACAAAGTTGTATGTTATTAAGTAATGTTATCAAAAGATGGTGCATTAATAGGAATGTATTACTGAACATTATAAGTACTAGAAAAAAGTATATTTACCAATAGTATTTAAATATGTAGTTTTAGTAATTTGCCTTAATGTGTCTGAATCCTATTCCTATTGTGCCTTCGAACTGCTCGACATGCTACAAATTGGGTCTGAAAATAAAGTAAAAAACAATTATTATGAAATAGCGGACATAATTTAGTTTCATTTGACTACACATTTATTTCTTTTTACCCGCTACACTAAACACAAAATAAGGACAAATATTTGTCCATAATGGCATGAGAAAAGTCATTCATATTATATTATTCATTATTTAATGGCTAATCAGCAAAGCAAAATTTACCATTAATTTCAGTCTTTTCTGTTGCAGGGTGAAATAAGCGTTGTTACCAATAAAAATTAATATCCTTTAATCCTTACTATCTACAGTATTTAAGTTACCTGTCCTACTCTCCTATTTGCGTAATAAATAGTGTACAACATATATACTTAAAGTATGTTTTATTTTTAATTGTAATGTTGCTACAATTACAATGGTTCATTAAATTCCTTGCAAAACTACACAAAATAAGACTCGGATTTATTTTAAGAGGGGCAAAAATATTTTACGCGTACATTGTACAATATTTATGTACAATATAGTTATGTGCAACATTAGTTTTATTATTCTATACGCAACGCAATGATATTGTAATACTGATTTTCAGTTTTTGTTTTGGCAAGAGGCCTAATGCTAGGCTTGCATGGAGTGCAAGGTACCTATATAAACGTAGTATAAGTACAAGTGCCTACTTATATTTCCTTTCATATTTCCTATCTTACCTATCTACATCTACTATATCCACTTAAATCTTAAAAGCTATGATTCTCCAGGATAACTATTGGGATAATAGTAATTGAAAAAGTAACTGTGACTAACAAATATTTTTTATCTATTTTTCAGTGGATCACTCCATAGCAGCCGTGAGAGGACCAGGAGATGTCTTAACTTGTGGTGCCTGTCTAAAGCAGTTTTCTCTAGGAGATATTGTACGTTTTATTCAGCACAAAGTTCGGATGTGTCCTGCAATCAATGGAACTCAACAACAAGAAGCTGCTGCAGTAGCTGCTGCGGCTTTACTGAACAATAATAATTTCGACGCTAAAAACAATCATCACTTCAACAGTCCAGAAAGCCCAAGTTCCTCCAATCCGTGTTCAGAGGATGAAGACCCAGATACTATCTACCCAATTCGGTCTCATCTTTCCAACGGCCCTTCTTCGCTCAGTAACAATAATAACAATAACAATTCTACCAACAACAAAAATAAAAGTGGGAAAAATAGCCACTCCCATGGGGAAACAGGAATATCTCCCTGTGAAAACAATATTAGTCGAGATGAGAGACACCAAAGGAATTTCAGTGGCTGTTGCGACGAAACTAACCTATATTCAGAATCTGCTATTTCTTATCACGTACACTCTCATAGTGATAACCATTTATCTCAAAGTCTCGAGACTATATCATCTGTTAAGCAGAGTATATCTGCCCCAATGTCCAGAAGATCTAAAACTCTGCCACAAAGAACAGCAACTCCTCAGGAGACTACTATCATTGCAAGTTCAGATGCGGAAATAAATTCTAGTTACACAGGTAAAAGACCATATCTTAAGAATTGTAACAATATCTAATATTAGGGGTTTTTACATTTATCATATTTTTTAATGGTGACGCGACAATTCGCCGCTGCCACAAATTAATTAATAATTAATATAATTATATTAGTTATATTCAATATTTCCGTAAGTTTGTATTCAGGCCTTTAAGAGTGCCAGGTTGGGGAATATTCATGTATTCCCATTTCTGTAATTGAACATTAAAATTAATTATATTTATAATTTATCAAATAAATAAGTACGTAAACGTTCCATATTGTGTATGTATTAGGTACATGTACTTCGCAATTTGCTTGCATAAGCTCCTTTATTATTTAAGGTACAGTTAGAACTTTAGTAATTATGTTACTCACAGATTTCGAATTGAGTGTAATGTAATATTGTAGTGCAAAAACGGTAAAAATGTGATAAGCTTTTTATTTCTATGTTGCATTATATATATTAATTGCTTTATATAGGCTTGGTTTGCTGATTTTGCAGATTGCATATACAATAGATAAATGCGTAAGATGCGGTTAAAATTAAGCTGTGTTAGAAGAAATAGTTAATGTTAATGTTTGCAAATGAATTATCAACTGGGCAGAATTCACTTAGGAAGGGTAGCGAAAGTTTGTGGGTAACTAAATAGTTTTGTTTCCTGTGATAGGTAATTTTTAAAATGTTCTAACTGTAACTTAAATTATAAAGGAGCTTATGCAAGCAAATTGCAGAGTACCTGTACCTAATACATACAAACACACTATGGAACGTTTACGTACTTATTTATTTGATAAATTATAAATATAATTAATTTTAATGTTCAATTACAGAAATGGGAATACATGAATACTCCCCAACCTGGCACTCTTGAAGTCCTGAATACAAACTTACGGAAATATTGAATATGACTAATATAATCATATTAATTATTAATTAATTTGTGGCGGCGGCGAATTGTCGTGGAATCTTTTTTAATCGGGTGAAACATAAAGGGATATTGTAAGTTGGGGGAAAGTCGGGGCAAAGTCGGGGTTCTACCCCGACTTTACCCCCCTCGTCGTACCTTTCTAAATTCTCCTCTTCGACCTTTGCTTTCAACACTTTGTAAGCATCCATGTCATCCTCATATTCTTTTAAGTAATCGGCATATTGAAGACAGAGAAGGTCGTGCTGGCCTGCCTTCTCTTTAATGGTTTTTGTGCAAAATTCCCTGCAAATTATAAAAATAATTCAGTACAATAATAAGTTTATGTATTTTGTAGTAACTAATTATTTACTTATGTAAATGCATATGTATTGCATACTTACTCGAAAGTTGCATGGGCTTTTTGAATACAAAAATTGCTAACTTCAAAATCAGTGTATATGGCTTCTGTGGTTTGGCTTTCAACCAACTGCGCTTTGGCATTTGTCATTGTATCAACAAGTAAGTTTATTTTCAGCCGTTTTTCTCTTAATTCGACAGTTTCCATGGCTAATATGAACTTTTCCGCTGAACAAAAATGACAGTTTATTAATATTTTAACCACATATTTTAAAATTTCGTAAAATGTGATCATTACTTGCTGTCTTTTTCAATTTTCTAGGTTCGTTGTTTACTACAACATCGACACTCGGATCATCTTCTAATAGATCCACTTTCGGGGGTATCACAGTTTCTTCTAAAGGTTGAAATACTAGTTTCCTGTAAACCAAATTTTCATCCATTCATGTATATCAAAGATAATGTCCTACAACTAAAACAATTAGAGAAAGTAAAGGTGTCCTTTAAAAATCCACCAATTACATTATAATAATAAAATAAACATAAACACACTCCAAAAGGAGTGCGTAGTCCTCCAGGTATCAACTTTCACCACCCCAATAAACAACATATTTAGTATTAGGTACTCTTCTACGTATATTCCTGCCAGGCAATTTCATTATTGCTAATTGCATACCAGCCTTAGCCTTGATAACGCTGTAGTGAAAGTTTACATTGAGAAAGTAGGACTATGCACTTGTTGCTTGCTGTATGAATTAATATAATTACTAATTGTTAGTTAGACTACAATACTTACAAGACCCGCATTTTGGGGGCATCCTCTAATTCGCCGATGTACTTTTTGATGCTATAAGGAGCCGTTTCAGTTCCAGGACCGAAATTTCGTGTTAGTTTAGTCTTGTCTTCCTGTTTGTCAGCTTTCTTTGGTTGAAATGGCCAAAACGTTTTTTTTTTTTTTGCTACTTCATTTACAGGACCTTTATATGCAGGGCCTTTAAGTATCCTGAACATGAATAATACATATATTTAATTACTCGTTCTAATTTAAATTAGTTCAACGTATGTAATTATAGATCTTACGGTGTTTGTTCCTCAATCTTGGAGGGTCCAGGGATATCTTCATTCTGAACTCTCGTGTTGGACACTCCGGAGCTAAAAATAAATAATAAATAGTTGTACTTTACTTGCTACTTCATTTACAGGGCCTTTATATGCAGGGCCTTTAGGTGTCCTGAACATGAATAATACATATATTTAATTACTCGTTCTAATTTAAATTAGTTCAACGTATGTAATTATAGATCTTACGGTGTTTGTTCCTCAATCTTGGAGGGTCCAGGGATATCTTCAGTCTGAACTTTGGTGTTGGACACTCCGGGGCTAAAAATAAATAATAAATAGTTGTACTTTAAAATAATTTAATTATTTTAATTAGATCAATATATTAATTATTTCTCTTACAGTGTCAAATTAGCGCAATTTCTTAGAGGCATTACGTCCTCTATATCTTGCTCATTGTCGCTAAAATAAGAGAAATATATGGATATAATTAACATTATTTATCATTACATTATAATTATTTATTATTACTATTAATAACTGTTAAATAATAGATGATTTAGCCAATGTATCTCTTTTGGAGCTGGAAAAAAATCAAATTTTTGAATCCCCTTGTAACCTGGTACCAAATGTGTATCAATGGAAAGTATTACTAGTAAAGGACTTTAAAATAGCACTAATTTGCTTTTTCTACGGTGTTCCGATCATGAGAATATAATCCGATTTTCGGTGTATATTACTCATGAACGGAACAACGTAGTAAAATGAATTTAGTACTATTTTAAAGCCCTTTATTATTGCTTTCGGTTGATACGCATTTGGTAAGGTTATAAGGGGATCCAAAAAATTGATTTTCTTCCAAGTCCAAAAGAGGGTCATTGGCTAAATCATCTATATACAATATGTACAATTACCTAGCACGAAGGCTTTCCTCACTAAACTCACTATCGCTCATTTTCTTTGGTAGTTAATTACTAATTGTGGTATATAATAGCTGAAGGATTCAGTCTCAAAAGATTGGGAAACTCAGATCTTTTCAGATTTGCAATTTACGGCGTGGTGGCAGCAGAACTGTAGCGAAAATCGCAATCGTATTTGGCGTATTACGTTTGAAACTAAGAGACTCTCAGAGTATAGGTGCTGTGTACACCAAAGTCATTCAATAACAATACTTTTGTATTTCTTTCACAGAGCCAGCTCAGTGTGTCTGTTCTACATGCCATCAAGAATTCCTCTCGGCTTGGACACTAATGCAACATGTGCAAAAGTTCCACGGTGTCAAAATCTACATGGACGAAAAGACTCATGAAAAGACAACGGAGACAACATCCTCCTGTATTCTAAAAGCTCCATTACCCATGGGAGAAAGCGACATTTCACCCCCGCTGGCAAACAATAAAATGAGAGGAGAAACTTTTTCGCAAAGCAATATTTCCCTAAATAAAAGCAACATTAGTGAAGGAAGCATTCACGTCGAAAAGAGCAGTCCAGAAAAGGAGATTCGAGTGCGCTCGTCATCTTCATCGTCACTTCTTAGCAGTCAGCTAACAGTTCCTACCAGCAGCATGTCCTCCTCCGCCTCCACCCTCCTCAACTCCAACACAAATCCGATGGTCAACAGTGGGATGCTCTTGGGAGGATGCAGCTCACTCGGCAGTCCACGAATCGGGGGATTAGGGATTCCTAGTTTGACAGAGGGACCTGGCCCCTTCGGACTCCTCCGATTCCCCTTTCCCCAGCCCTTCGGTTTGCCACGGACATCTAGTCACGATTTTCGGGCCGTCGATCATTTAATCAATTCGAGGTTAGACTTACAGTCTTCTTGTCCTTCTACTCTTCCTTCTTCTAATTCTGTTCTCATGACTCCAAATGGAGTGCTGTTGGAGCACCCACCTGATATCTCGAATCATTTACATCATCAGAGACTTTTTCTACACAGTGATTTCCGACCATCAAACCTGACCATGCCAAATCTCCCCTTCGAAACAAGAACATCTCTTGACTTGGCAGCAGCCGCCGCCGCCGCAGCGGTCACAACCCGACATTCAAATTCCTCTACACCTTCTATGACTGAACCCCTCGATTTTTATTCGCAAAGACTAAGGCAGCTGGCCGGTGGCTCAAGTATCTCACCCTCGCCTGTTTCTCCAGGATTCTCAACTTCAAACTCAAACAGAAAAAATGACATGACTCCACCATCACCTTTGTCACCAGAAGATGGTAATTACTATTTAAGTTATTATACACAGTATTTTATTAGTAATAGTAATACCATTTGCATGTCATTTATTTATTGAGGAATATCATGTGCTACTTTCGCTTTCATTTTTGCATTCAGTATTCAGTACTAGCATATTGCTATTAATTGTTTGCCAATGACTATTCTCAAATGAATGAATATGTAGGTTAGTGTGCTTACAATGAGTAATGAGTCAGAAACATTTAAAATATAATGAAGCTGATAAGCTTTTAAACCCTATTTCCTATTATTAAGTTACTGCCACCACCTCCCAGCTAGATACACGTTTTAATTCAATTCAATTTTTTACGAGGGTATTTTTGCGGATATTATTTGTTTTGCTGATTCAATTGTGAAATACGGCTTAAGCATTCTAGTAGAGATTTAAATGCCCTGGCCCTGGTCATAAATAAATACGATGCGGATGCTGGTATTATGCATTTTAATGCACCTGCCAAAATAAATCATCTACGGATTTCAGTAATATTTCAGTGGTGGAGTTGTATTAGTTTATATAAATTCCAAATATTATTGTTTTTACCTACCTAGTCATAACTAGTAGCACTTAAGTAATAATGTTAATATATTTGTTTGTAAACGATTTCGTATTAATTTATTTGCTAGGAAAAGGAAAGAGTTGCGACGTTTGTGGAAAGCGGTTCCGATTCGAAAGTACATTGGCAGCACACAGACGCACCCACGGAAGTGACCCTCCTCATAAATGTCCACAGTGTTCCCAAGCATTTACATCTGGAGGAAGATTAAGGCGGCATCTCCTATCACAACATGGTGCCTCTGCTGATGTTGAGGAGTCGTTGGTTTTGGGCCTGGGATTAACAGGAGCTAGTTGTGTTGGTGCTCCAGAGGAAAATGCTGGACAAGATTGCTCTAGTCCTGTGGCCAGCACACCAACAACAAGTGGAATAGGTTCTGCTATATCTGCCGGGGCGACTACATCTTCGGGTCCCAATTCCTCCGGTTCTTCCAGTCACCACGATATATTATTTGACACGAGCAACAAATCCGATCTACAAATACAAAATTTAGCTACAAGCGAGTCAAAATCTTGCGATTCAAAAAACGAGTGCCGTGACGAGGATATTTCTAATGGGGAGCTAAATTTAAAGTTATCAATGTTACCAAGGAGTGGGAATAGTTTGAATAATTCTCCAGCAAAAGAGAGTGCCGAGCCTGGTGCTGCCACTGAAAACGAGCACAAGAATGATTCGGAGATGGAACAGGAAGAGGAAAAACGTGAAAGTCAAACTCCTCGCTCAACTTCCACCCCGCACCGTAATAATGACAATGAGCACAACAATTGCTCCAACGATGGCCACGAACAGCTGACTAATGGGGAGTGTCATAACTTTTCATTGGAAAAAGAAAATCAGGATTGCAAATCAGATGGTGAGGACGACGACTCATCTTTGGACGAGGATGACAACTATGACTACGATTTAGAGTCTGACGGTGAATTGGACTCGTCAGAACCAGAAGCCAAAAGAAGGCGGGAGGGGATGGAGAATGAGCTGGAGCCGGAAGATCTCACGCGCCCAAAGAATAAAATCGCTGCTGCGGCCAAAGAACTGATCAACAATCCGAATTCCTTAGTTGGTGAATTAATTGATCGCTTTGGATTAAATAACATTGCCCAGTACAGTGAAGCTTACCGACAAGCCCTCAAGGAATCACAACTTTATACAAAACTAATGAAGGGAAATGGTGCTCCGACGGTAAATGGCCCCAGAACTGTTTCGCCAAATGTCTCACTGGCTCCCCCGTTTGACCTCCTTCATCCAGGAGGGCCACCACCCCCTCCCCTATTCCCATTTGATCCAAATATGGAGAAGCGACTTAAACTGGACCAGCCCGAAGCTCTGTACGCTTCTGGATTGTGGCTACCCAGGGATCCTTTGAATTTCCTAAATTCTTCCAACATGGAAAATGCAAGAGAGCACCATCATCACCACTCTTCCAGAAAGGACAAAAGCAGCTACAACTCAAATCGGGACTCCAGCACCGGCAGTAATGGAACCAATATAAGTGGCACTCTCGGGCCCGTCAAGAAAGAAAGTCGAAGAAACGACACGTGCGAGTACTGTGGAAAGGTATTCAAAAATTGCAGCAATCTTACAGTACATCGTCGTTCTCACACTGGCGAGAAACCATACAAATGTGAATTATGTAGCTACGCGTGTGCACAGGTAATTTTTCTGACTTTTTTACATTAAAAATATTTTTTCCAAGTAGCCAATATAAGTAAAATCTAATATTTCGATATTACGATTCTTAACATTCATTTCTAAAAAACTATTGAGGCTTTTTTCTGATTTTTCATTTAATAATTCATAATAATATAATTTTGAAAAACTGTATAATTATTTTAAACAAACACATAATAACAATTTTCTGTTTTGTTATATTTATTACTTTTAGAGTTCCAAACTGACTCGCCATATGAAAACGCACGGAAGACTAGGGAAAGATGTGTACAGGTGTCGATTTTGTGACATGCCATTTTCAGTTCCTTCGACATTAGAGAAACATATGCGCAAATGTGTTGTGAACCAAAACAATTTAGCGGCTGCTGCCGTGGCGGCTTCCGTCAAGTTGGAGTTAGGCTCCCAAAATTTTTGCGATCAGACTGACGAGTCCAATTCGAAAGAGGCCACCTGACTGTTGCCCTGGGGGATTGGAAATGCTCTTCCCCCGCCGGTATCGATGACACAATCACATTTTCCATCTCTGCACAGCCCGCCATCAGCTTCAGCTGCAGGACTCTTCTAGCAATTACAGAACGACTTTACTCGGAAGTACACGTTTCGTCTTCGAAGAAGTCAAAGCAGACGCCATGCGCTCATTTCAAGTAGAACTGTAGAAAATAATTTTGCAATGGACTAGCAAACTATTTAATAATGTGCTACGTGTTAATTAAACAGCAGTCTACTATCATTATTATTATTATTTGCGAGTGTACATAAAAAAAGGAACCAGAAGAATACAGCAATCGGCCAAACTACATAAAGTACACAAGAGTTCAGATGTTAGTAAGTAAATTGTGATTATGTATAAGTAGACTACTAAAAATTAGACATATCGCAACATTTGCTACTGTCTTGTATTCATGGACTCCTTTCTACATCGTTGTTGTGAACTTACGATAAAAGTGGCAAGAACAAGAAAAAGATGAACAATACAATAGCGTGTTTGTGTGATACACCATAATAATATACTGTACTCACGATCAGTACTGGTAGATTGGATCGGATGGGGGAACATCAGACTGGCTACAACGCAAGCAACGTTCCGCTTTATCTATCAGTTGGAGCATCAGAGTATCTCAACCCAAGTCAATAGCACTCTCTCGTCCAAAGTGCATAAAATAAATAGCTAATGTAAATAAATTGTAGTTAGAAATAATTTTAAAGGTTCAAGTAGCTAAATTGTACTACAACTAATATTAGAATGGATTCCTGAATAAATTACATAGATAATTCATTTTTATATAATACCCCATTAGACGAGTTTTGTATACATATTGAGTATTACCATGCCACTACCTACCTATTGTAAGAAACAGTGTACGCTTTATGGTTCTGGTTACTAGTTAGAAACTCCTTTGATTTTGATGTGGTACTGTACTGTACGTCAACGTCAAGCAGGCAGATCAAGTCAGGTATCAGTATGGATCTAATTATATGTATGCTACATAAGTAATTATTTAGAAAAACTCCAATTACTAAAGTTATAGTGTATAGTGTGTATGTACTATATGTGTCTGCCTCACGCAATCATTATTGAAATTAAGATTTACCTGGAAATACAGAAATGTAAATACCTACCAACGATGTGGTGAACCGAATGTAAAAACTATTAGTCAACTCGGCCAGCCAATTAATCTCATAACTGTCGTACCCATTGAAGACAGGGCAAACTGAACAATAATCTCCCTGCTCTTCCGTTCCTACTGCGAAAGGAGGGAGACATTCTTAAACTCAAGGTAAAAATATTCTCTTAATTTTATGTCCCATAGGTTAATCAACATTAATGTTGCATTTAGTAATAATAGTAATTCGTGGGGAAATAACTTTCAAAATTATAGATTCTAGAGTAAGTGTAGAAAAGGTCGTGTAGACGCTAGAGATATTTTAGTGTCGTCATTGTCGTTTTCAACATTTTACCATTCTCAGTCATTACAAACAACATTTTTATTTAATATGGCTATTAACTACTACTTTCATTATAATTTTCTTGGCCAGAAATTAAAGGTTTGTGCTAGTAATTAGTTAATACTACTTGGGTTAATAGGAAAATTGCAAAACAGCTTAACATGGAAGAACGTTGCTCGGTGTTTGTTGCCAAGTAATTTTAGTTAGATAGATTCAACCCTTTAATTTAAATAAGAATCGAACTTTCCCCAGAGAATTATTTAGAATGGGATTTTTTAAATACAAAACACATGATAGGAAGGTAATGTAGAATTTGTTTTACCCCTACTTTCTTTTTTAAAGAATAAATGCCTAAAAATATCTTTTGAAATAAAGAGAATAGATACACAATGCAATTATAAACGAATTAATCAGCGAATGTTCAGTGCAGTAAAATATCATTAATTGATGGGAGAATTTAATTAGACAAAGGTAACTTTAACTAGCTCGCCAAAATAGGCAAAAAATACTTGCTAGGGCCTGGATGCATAGCATTCAATCTATACTGGTGGTATATTTATAGGTAAATCATGGTGAATGTAAGAATTAGTTTCCTAAATATGGCATCGTGACGTGACTGTATAAAATATTATTACTTATTGGAGTTGTAGGTCCTAATTTATTAAAAGTCTGTCGGTGTGTCTAATTAAAATAATTTTCTGACAAAGTAGACTAGGTTGTGTACATGTAAATAAATATTGGATACTAATTGTTGGATATATTTGAAAGATAGGCATGGCAAGTTCCAAACAGGGTTTCACCACACCAAAAATTATAATAGTTTACATTTCTATTATATTTAGCTATTTATTACAGCGTTAGCATTAGTACTTAATTAGTAGGGATGAGAAGACAGACAAAACCTGGTTAATAAATATGTACCAGGTCTCATGTAAGTTTCACGCACTCATTGAGCATTTTAAATAAATAACACAAATCATGTTTAAAAGTCCAAATAATTTAATAAAATAGGGATACATATATACGTAACCTATACAGCAAACACCTACACATACGGTATTTTATTTAATTAAATTCGAATAGCTACTAAATATTCATTAGGAAAGTAGGAAATAAATGATACAGGGAAATATGTGAGTTACTTATCTTTAGATAAAATAATAATATAGGTAAGTTGTCGTTTATCACTTATCTAGGTACATAGTTTAGGTGTGGTATTGATTTTACCGTAATATAAGTAAGTAAGAGCCAATAGCTAAAGGGAAGAGATAAATAAATAGTACTTAAGTGTGGTGCCGGATAATTACTTAGCACTGGCTAATACATGAGGTAAATCATAACAAAAGAAATTTTAATACGGAGCAGTTTAATTCTGTAGTTTATAATGGCCACGGCCCGATTTTTATAAATTAGGTGTTAGGTCTACTTACTTAGGTAATAAAGTTATACAGTAGAAATTACTACTGATCTGATGTGCTCCTATATATTTGTCACCCACTAGGCTATGTATAGAAGATAGATGTAGACATACTATCTTTTTAGAAAGACTACTAAAAAGTAATTACTACTGAGAACTGAGAATTATTTAGTTTAAAGATACATATTAACTAACTAAATTTAATATAAGTATCAATAGCGATACAGTGTATTGTCTTATAGTTTTATAAAATGCATACCTATAGACAAGGTAAATGTAAGTAAGTACCTAGATGTATATCGTTAGGTATCTACGTAGGTGAATGACATTTTTTGCGTGAATAGTACCTAATTATCAATTAATGTTAGCGAAATAGATAATTAATTAAACCTTGTGCTTGGCACTAGCACACAAAGTAAATATAAATGTCCAGCAGGAAATAAACCAAAGTCATGGTGTGAAAAATATGTCTCTGTGAACATGTTTGCTGTTCATTAATATGATTAGTACATAGATAATTTATATAAATACAAATGAACGCAGTGAAACACAATAATACAAGGTATCACATTCTAATAATCTTTCATCTAGATACAATTAATTGATCGTTATTTATTCAGACGTAAATTTTTCCCTAATGTAAGTCAGTTTTTCGATCGAGTAGGTATATTTATTATTGATTGGACTACATCTTATTTAATTTACTTAAATACATAAATGTACACGCTTTACTGCAAGATTTTCTGATAGAACCTCGTATAAATGTTTTTTGCTACACTTTTCATTAGGTATTTTTCTTAATTATAGAATATGTAGTATTTCCAAGACTGAGGTGCTCATCATTATTACATATTTAGTTCGTGCTAAATCCGTTAATTCATTTATCTTCATGTAATCGGTCCGATTAAAATTTCTTTTCAAAATTTAGCATTTAAATGGATCCTTTCATATTCTTAGATTAAGTGATTTTTAAAATATAATGCAAAGTTTTGGACTTTTATGAAATATAATTTAATGCAACATACTAAAGTAATTTTCATTAACCGTTTTAAATTAGTATTGGGATATTTTGTTTCAATTACTACCTCAGAAACGAAAGTATGTACTGTTTTTGGAGTAATTTTATACCAATAGGCATTTGTTTATGTAATAGCTATACTTTAGGAGATAAACACTAAATAGTTAGAGATATAATGGACAAGTGTCAGGTTTTGATAGCGGTTGACAAAGAAATGCAGTATTGATTGACTGAATTGTAAGTTTTAAGTTGAAAAATGAGTAAGCAAATCTATTCGGTCTGTCTATGATGATAATTTATAAGAAATAATGTTTTGGTTAATAAGATCCCCTTTTTCGAAAGGGAAATCTAGTGTTGTCTATGGATTTTATTAATTTTATTAGATTTGGGTCAAGTTACCTATTCAAGACATTAGAATAAGATTTTAGCCAGCCAGTGAGCATATTGTTATTTAAGTTACTGATTATTTTGCTACGTGTTTACCTACAATTTATTTATACAGTTAGTATGCCAATTATGTGTGTACTATTTAATTATTTCAATTTGCATTTACTTAGTATCTACAATTATAGGCATTTATGCCTCACAAAATTATAAATTAAATATTGCTCTACGGGATATCAAAGTTACTTATAAATAATTGTTCCTAAAAAGGATAGATACCGAGAACAGTACTTGCGTGGTAGCGATAGCAGTTTAATACAGTTTTCATTACGTTTGCAGAAAGCCCATGCATAGCACACTCTATAAGCTTCAGTTAATATTGGGGCAAAGTACATAAAAATCAATTCCTTCAGAATAGATCTGTTGCTGACAGGCTAACAATTAATTGGAGCAATCAAAAATCAAATGTGAAGCTGAAAAGGCAAAAAAGGTTTATGTATTATTTTTAGATACTGTGCTACGTGCTATGTCATGTACTTACACGTGTAGTATAAAGAGTATCTCATCTTGAGAGTCATGGTCATGGTGGTCAGGTCAAGGACGTGTGAATTACTATAACAATTTAGCAAATATTATTAGTTTAATATATATAGTAGCAATTTAATAAATACAATAATATATTATAGCAATGTACAATGTACTACACATATGTATATGAAATTAATGAGTAAAAAATGCAAGTTTGTAAGTGTACAATGTAATTTTGGTGGTACAGTAGTTGTGTTGTAAATGAGGAGATTTCCTCTTGAAAATGGAAAGTCTATCAATGAGTGCGAAATGTTCCCTTTAAAGTTTAAATATGTAATGTAAATGTATATGTAGCTAATTAGTTATTTATTAAAAATGGGGAGGTGAGATCAGATGAGGTCATATTAATTGAATCTGCTCGTTTGTTGCAAAGTAGGGCAGACTGCAGACAAGGTGACATCGACTGATTGCAACCAAACCAAATGAAACCAAACGTTGTAACTTAGCAAGTAAAAACTGTACTTAATTACTAATTGTTCTTTAATATTTATAGCAATGTAATGTAATTTAATATCGATGTCTCTAATAATTAATTATGTCGTCTACAAATAAAATAAACGTGTGCTAGAGACTATATATTTAGGCTACATGATAATTGATACAATTAAGTGTGCAAGTAAATTAAAATGGGATAAACATGTAGATTTAAAGTTTTAACAAGGTATTGTGTATATTATCTAGTTATTAATTAGTGTTACTATTTACTATGATAATAATAATATTGATGAGCGAATTACCTACCTAAATACCTACCTTAGCTAGTTTTGTTATCGAGTACACAGTTACTACCTACATATACAATAAAAATAATAATTAATTAATTAGTTAATGGAATACAATACGTGAGTGAGCAAGGGTTTGCTATTGTTGAAAATATTTCCGAATGCAACTACAAAAGAAACCCTGAAATCAAGTCACACTACGGCAACAATACAATACAAACAATACTGTAAGTACTTAAGTGGTTTGGCTGCAGTTTACGGCACGTACTATACTACTATACTATTTATGAACCTACCTATTAGCAATTACAATACCCAGTGTGAGACATAATCTGTCACTATATTATGATAATAATTACTGTATGATTATTGAATACATATGTAGGAGTGGGGTTGCTCGAGTGTAATGATAATAATTACTATTATTCAAATACACACATTACTATACATATGATGATGATGATGATGTTGAGAAGGAAATTAATTATAATTGTATGTACATGTGCGAGTAGATATAGTAGTTGAAAAGACGAGACGTATTCTGTTCTCTTCTGTTCGTTCAACGAGATTTTCAATCCTCCAATTCAAATGTGTGAAAACGTGTGAAGTATCGTGAAAAATATAAAGTCGTGACTCAAAATTAATTTCGGATTCGTCTTACATTTATTTTAATTCGTCATATAATGCATCCATATACAAATAAATACTATTGCCGTAAGTTCATAATCAATTTCTAATCAGCATTAATTGTTTTTTGCATTCTTTCAATAATAGCATAATAGTTTAACACAATAAAGCACAAAATGCATAGGTCATAAATAAGCTAGAATACATATTATATACATAAATAGCTGAAAATACGTACAAAAAGGTCTAGGCGATGTTAAATTTATACAGTAATCAAGTTTACCGTTTAATTATTCATCGTATTACATTTTCACAAGTATCTAAATATATAATTAACAAGTTCAATTACTAAAACACCAACTTGCATTGCATGCAGCATTCATTTTTGTAATGTTCGTTTAGCACGGCATTTCCCCGTCATGCACCACCGTTCCATTTCCATTGCGTTATCTCACTCACAAAGCTTCGTATTCTGTAGAAGTAGATACCACAGCCAAACAAGCTAACGTTTGTTCCCAACGCTAACTGGAACGAAAACAGAGCGACATTCACGATTGGTTTGCAGACACTCAACTCCATCTCCCAGACAAATGCCCAACTCCGCTACACGGATACACAAAGAAATATTATCTTCGCTTTTATAACGGTCCCAATCTCCTAATGCACAAAATGGAGGTAAATTGTACTGCAACAATATATTATGCATTAATGCCATTATGTAATACGTAACTGACATCAGCAAACTGCAGATTATAATTGTTTATTATTATCATCTCTACCTAATGCATTCTTTTTTTGCAAATAATACACAGAAATATGTAAGCAATAAGTAGATATTGCTATTTATTATTATTATTAATCCATTATACTTTACTGATTCTTGTTTAAATAGGGTGGACAGCTAAATAATTATTGGGACAATGAAGTTCACTTCACTAATAAATAAGCATTTATATTTTACCGGAATACATACACTTTAATAAATTAGCTAAATAATTACTTCCAATTGGCAAGCAAATAAAAAAATATCAGAAAATATTATCACTGTAACTAAACATTAAATATAATGGTACAAATAACTATAATTGTAGTGCGTATAATTATGTAGTACTAAATTATCATTACTTTTTACTTTAACGCTTTCTAAGCATCTACTACTAGGTACATAAACATGAACATAATTATTATTGCAATATTGTCGAAACTCCTATTTCTTATCAGAATTTTAATAGCATTTCTAGCAAGGATTTGTTAATAATATAAAAATGTTTTTGGCCTTCCACTCCTGGGTATTTAAGCACCCACGTAGGTACACTATTTATTATGTATCGCCAGATATATATCATTTCATCATTGCTGTCTCGCTGTCTGTCCGTTAGTCAGTCAGTCGACGCTATAATTTTCGAATGCGTCAACTTTTTCCAATTCTATTTTCAGAATTCGAAAGAGGTCAAAAGTAAACTTGTTTTAGCCAAATCGGCCACACCCCCATGGCGTTACGGCCACGCCCACTTATTTTTTAAATACAAACATATGGAAATTGGGGTAACCTTGTAAAGCTGTCGACGTAAGGAACCCAAATATGAATCTTAATTGAATCCATACATGAGGCACTGTGGGATTTGGTGGGAATTTAGTAATAAATATCTCTACTATTTCATTTAAACTATTTTCATCATCAAAAAATGTAGTTTAGTAAGAAATATTTAATAATTTTTTGACTAGTGCGGTACATAGAGACATCCGTTTGCACGGTTTATTATATCTGAAATACATGAGTATACTCTCCTAAACCCTACTTAAACCAAAATTAATCGTATTTTACATTTCATGTACTATTATGTAATGTTAGAATTGGGAGGACATAACATAATATGTAATAGATGAGCAAAAATAAAGTAATGGTAGCTCATCATGTAATAAATGCATTTTCACATTTTCAATGCAATACAGAAACAAATAGGAGAGTAATATCAAGTTTGTGTATAAGTGTCTACTTATTCACAAAAGCAGAAATACGGACAGTATTCTACGTACCTATGTACTATGTGGTAGGTACCTATTTATCTACAGGTAACCAATGCATGCAGATTATCAGTACTTCAGTCGGAGCGAGTAAGTATTGATAACAAGATAAAGGCCGAGCAAGTGTGTCTTAACACGGACTAATCTCTTAATTGAATTTTCTACAATAGTATTTCCACACACAGCACAGTAGGTAATAAGAAATGTCAAAGTATCACACAAGATACAATACTATATAAATACACTTATTATTTACTTAAGATATGTTTCAGCGATCTCCGTGCGCCTTCAGTTCAGTAAAGATAAGAGATAACGCTTGCATGTGGAAGCTAATGCATATGCATTGATAGATAAGATTATGCAAATCCTGTGGAAAGATACTATTCCTATAAGGCCTTAATAAAAGTAAGATGATGTGTGCTGCAGTGAGATGCGTACATTCTCTTTATATTTAGCTGGACACTCACTCGTCTGCTCTGCATAAAATAATTTTCATAATTTCCTTATCTGTATTAGTGATACATTGAAGTGAAGTCAATAAATAATAAATACCTACACAAGGCAAGTACTAGACTGTATTAGTAGTAGCTAGAATAATTCTTTTGATTAGTTGAGCTGACATTGATAATATAATTTCCAACTGCTACTTATAATTTCGGCAGTACTATCGCATCCCTATAAATTATAACAATGCAACTTATATGTAAGTGTACAATATAGGTAAGTAAATACAAATTACCTTACGTTATGCATTTTATGCCATAGCTTCCATATACAGTAGAATATATATTTAACGTGACATCTCTATTTCAGGAATGGTGTAGGTACTAAAAGCGGCTTGGATTGTATTCTGTTCCATAGGAACTCCTATTTAACTCTTACAACCTCCCACCCACTAACAATAATAAAATAATATTCTATTCTAACTTATTGTTACAAAGAAATCCAAATATATGAATCTCAATTTATCCCATACATGAGGCAATGTGAGATTTTGTGGAAATTTAGTAATAAATGACTCTAATATGTCATTTAGAGCCAAACTATTTTCACCAACCGGCGAAATGCTCCAAATCAAATTCTAGTCACTACGTTCATTGGCAGTTAATTTTCAGTCATACAAATATTAAGCTAGATTTCTTTATGTGGGTTTACTCACATTGTAATACAAAAAGCTTTCTGTGATGGCTTGGGCGAATGCCGGGTTCGTCCTTTAGGAAATGGCAAGGGAAACCCTTCGTAACAAGTATATTAGTATTACAGCATAGCCAATGGCAGAGTGGGTAGTCATTGTTAGTTAGTTAGCCGAAGGAATTGAATTGAGCAAGAATTCTATAGTTATATGGCTACGACATTATCTATATAGTATAATATAGCATTGTGTATGTGTCACTGATTTAGAGTGAGTGAAGTGAGCCTTAAAGGAAGAGGAGAAAGCACTGGAGAAGAGGGCGAGTCTACGTGGACGCCAAAGAAGAAAGAAGTCGAAACAACGAAATTCGGAGAGACGGGACGACACCAGATGCAAATTTTCCCCCACTGCTCTCTCCCGTGTACTATTGTGAGCTTAGGTAGGACTATGAATTATTATAGATCGCTTTCTACATGCATACATATGCTTATGCCCTTATATACTTATTACTTTCATAAATACCTTTCTTTGGCATAGCACCTACACTACACACCTATAGTCCTGGTATATGCCAAGTCCCCTTAAATTTAGACCATAGAAAAACAATATAATACACAGAGGACAGGACAGAATGACTCCATTGTTCAACTAATGCTGGAGATGCCTTCTATTCTATACTCACAAATAGAATATACAGTAATGCAATCCTTTTCTATAGGTACTATTATTGTATTCCCATTCTTCTATTACTTTCTTTCTAATGTGCATACCCGCGTGTCAATCTTAAAGGTAAGCTTACGCACATGTAAACGAAAAGGATGGATGTTCTCTTCTTATGACTTTTAATATAATATTATGTTAACTGTACTGTAGATAAAGGTTAGTCCACAAGGGTGTGTGTATTTATTGTGTACATTAATGTAGCTATCGAAAGGAATAATAAATTTTGATGGAAATTCAACAATTTTTACACTAAGTAATATAATATTATATATTTTTAATAGATTTAGGAATTTTTCCATTTTATATGATGAATGCTAATATAATGCAAGTCCAGCCCTGGAGAAAGTGGGAGCCAAGCTAATATATATCTTGTCTTATCCATCCTCCATAAATAACTTAGGACGTTGTAAGTGCATTATCCCTTATATCCAGAAGTGAGTTAAAGAAGGATATAGAAGCTACCCACATGCAGAGCAGAGCCACTTTCATACTTTCATCTGAATTCAAATTTTCCTTCGCGTGTCAAATAATCGATTGACCACAACTTGCGTTGCCTACATGCCTATCCTAGGAAAGTCCCGCTCAACAAAAGGGAAGGCTGGCGAGGAAAGCACATTCTTCTTCGTCTTCTTCGAGGGAATGGAGTTGACATGCCGAGTTGAAACTTGAAATGCTTTACATAGTCCATTCGATAAGAAGGCTCTATGTATGTATATCTGCACAAGGGTAGCTAAAGAACATAAAAGTATATCTAACGTCTAGCTCTTTCCTCTGGATTTTCGATTGCTATTGCTTACATACTAAAGGAACAAAAATTGACGAAGGAGGAGTCCACTCTTCTCCAATCTGCAGGGAAACGAAAGCGAAGGAAATAAAATCCAATCGGGGCTCAGAATTGACCGAAGAGAGTCTACACTCTACATATGTATATGTATACGCTACCCGGGAGAATGCATTTGTATACATACAAATTGAATAAATATATATTTATTCAAGAATACTACTACCATTGTGCTTTATTTCAAGAAGGGGTCTGCTCTTTTGAGCTACCTATAGTAGTGAGACTATAAAATATGAAAATATGAAAATCTATAGGATTATTATTATTATTATTACACAGAGTGAAAGTAAAGGGAGCGGAAGAGCAGGCCAGGCCAGGCCAGAGAATACCCGAATAGCGGAGGAAAGGAGGCAGAGGCCAGAGAAGATGAATCATTCCCCTTCCATCTTTCACTCTCACTCACTCTCTCCAGGAAAAGACTAAAGAAATCCAATTTCTTTTCCCTAGTCGATCAGACTCGCCTGCCTTCCCTTGCCCTGCCATCCCATCCAATGCCTTACCGGTCCTCTTCTACTTATACTTACTTACGTCTGCATCCTAATTCCCTCTCACATGTATATACATGTATATCTGTACATACATACACATACACAGACGAAACTCCCCACACCACAGGAAGTCGAGCCAAGCGAAGCCAAAGAAGAAGAGGAAAGGAAAGCAGACCACACACATACGTATGCATATATCAATACTTATACTTATACTTACATTCTACATGTACATACATGTAGAGACAACTCTTTCCCAACCAAACCAACTTTCCTTCTTCCTTCGCCGAGTCTCCATCTGCTCCGCTCTGCTTAGCACCAACCCAACCAACCAAACAAAACCAATTTCACATCCAGCTAAGGCATATCTATCCATTATTCCCATACAATCCACCATAATATATACTACTACTAACTACATGTAGGTACATGTACTCATAGTACCTACTACCTACTACCTACATTACATAACTATTGTAGTAATACGTATACACATTATATTATATGAACCTATGTAGATTGAGCTAGCACCTAAGCTAACTATTTAACTTATTACTGCATACACACAGTACAAACACCACATAAAGAAGAAAGTAGTGAGCAGTGAGCATGCAGAATGCACACATACTCTCACTCTCTGCTAACAATATGCAATATCTGTAATACTGAGATCTGGAGACGGGGAAGAATATATAGAGCATTTATTCATATAGAAGGAGAGAGAGTCACACATGTGAACTCTGCATTAAACTGCACTGCAACTCTACTACTGGCTTGGCTGGCCATTAATTAGCGACAGACACACATGTGTGTGTGATGTGATTCATTCATCCAAACTTATTCATTCAATCATATATAATTTGTCAGAATAGTCAGCCAAGCAACTGCACACAAACCAAACTTTATACTAAAGGCGGCCCTTTATTAACAGTAGTGCCATACTACACATTATACTTATGTAATATCATGAACATGGAGATATTTAATAGTTGCATTTGCTAGCTAAGGGTAAGGTACGGTACACATTTCATATCTTACGCTAAGACTGGCTAAAACATACATACATACATGCCGTGTGTGCAAAATTAATTGTGGTCTCGTTTGGTTGGTCTTCCTTCCACTTTCTCAAACTATACAATCTCATTAGGATGCTGATGCTACACTACAGTAGGCAGTAGGTGCTACTGATTTCCATCTAAAAGGTAACGTATGGCGTACAGTAACTTTTTCCACTGTTCATACAACTATGCAAATGTCTTGCCTTTATCATACGTCCAGATTCTATACGCTTGTGTTACTACTATTCAAGCATATATGCATTAAAAATGAAATAAGCATAACCAAATTAAATTGTCACAATGGTCAAACAACAAAAATATGTGTATTACAATGATATTAATCGTAAAATAGTTAATCGATATCTTCTTTATGTAAAATTTTGCTTAACACTTTTAATGAGATATTTAATAGGTTTCTATTAGTAAAAAACATTCTACATAATATAGAATTTGTAAATGGATGCATGCTTACACAATTCAATTTGTACATAATATCATAATGCAAAAAAATATCTTCATAGGCACAGGATATAAAATGCAAATTTTTGGGA
Organism: Tomocerus mixtus; assembly: GCA_034694165.1. Classification (NCBI taxonomy): domain Eukaryota; kingdom Metazoa; phylum Arthropoda; class Collembola; order Entomobryomorpha; family Tomoceridae; genus Tomocerus; species Tomocerus mixtus. The sequence goes on from JAQFYC010000629.1 coordinate 45,292, forward strand.
AAGGACAAACCGAACTGTGTTTACAGTTTACATCTCCCTCCTTCGTTGTAATAAGGATACAATAACACAATGGTGATGGAGGACAGAGAAACATTAGTAGCCTTTTATTCCGAATTGCTTAAAGTGTAGAGAGAAGATAGTTGCCCCGTGGGAGATCCCGCCAAAGTGCACGGGGAAATACTATGTTTGGTTGGAAGCCAATGCAAAATGCAATGCAAGGCGAGTAAAAGTAGTAAGTACATAAATACTTTACTGTACAATAGTACACACCAGAATTCTCACTATCAGCAAACATCCCAGCTAAATACGTAGATTCAGAATTTCAAATACGTACATCGAAAGTACTATAATAAATATGTCCTTTATGTGCGAATGCATTCAGTTGAAGAGAAAGAGAGTAAATAGAAAATGTACACATTCATACTGGTCTGTGGATTGTATTCTATTGGATTAGATCTGATGGACTATAACGGAAAGGAAACAAAATAGATCACATTAGTAGATTTTAGCCGTGTACATATTTTGTACTACTTTGTGCAAACATCCTATGCAACACTAATGCTATGTAATGTATGTAGCTTACATTAGAATCTCCGTACTATGTACTATGTACTATGTATGTATAGTTGTAGTCTCATTTCATTCAACTCTGAATCTCTCTGGTCTGCAGACTCTGCACATTTGATAATGTTGACGGACGGACAGAGAAAGCTGTGCGGATGCGGAGGATGCAGGCAGGAGGAGATGAAAATACATTCCCTGCTCTGGTCTTCTATGGCAATGGCAATGGCAATCCAATCCAAAGAAGACTAAACCCATGGAAATACATAGAACATGAACATGGATGGAGATTCTCTCCCTCTCATTTTGATTGCTAATTCCAATTACTAGCCTAGAAGATGGAAAACTCACTTTGGCTTTGTGTTCCGTTTTGTCGTGATGGGATGAGGAAGAGATGCTTTGGGATTGGATGGCATCACATGCAATTTCATGTGATGTACGGACATACATACATTTACATACCTACGTATTTATCTATAGTGTGTACTGTACTAAAATGAAGCCAAATACTATAAATACATAAATACATTATAAATACGTCCGTTGGTGTATATGTACTGTAGTATTAACGATAAGTAGCCCTCGTATCTATAGGTAGAATATGTGTAGTTAGTAGTTACACATACGAGGGACACCCGTACAACATAATCTCTACCTAATAAGTATAATAATATTATTCTCATACATATTAGGGAGTGAGTGAGATGAGATAATATGTAAATGTATGTATTGGGTGGAACTGGTGCACGCCAGGCCCAGGGAAGTGTAAGCATAATATTATGTAAAATATAATGAAACTAGACTAACTGGCATTAATTGTGTGAGAGAGGATGTAGTCGAGTACAGAGAATGGAAATCCAAGCGAGGACTGCCATGCTGACTGATGATGTTCGGTTGAATCATCCTCGCTAACTCTCTCTCTCTCTCTGATCTATTTAACTGACTGACTGCTAAGGAGACATATGGACAGGACACATTACAGTACATCAGTCAGACTGGATCTGAACCCAGCACTGGATCTACACTAGTTACACTAGACAGCAGAGAATAACTACATAAAGTACCTTTTACCCTTCGAATTTCGATTCCCATTACTAAATACATTTTCCATAAACATATAAGCTAATGTGTAACTATAGTATAAGGATACATGTAGATAGGTGCAGGGAAAAGAGCCACAAACAATACAACGAAAGTATCTAAGTACAATATTATTATATTGTGTGTGTTTGGAAAGACAGAGAATATATATGGAGTATATATGTAGGTGGGTAGGTAGAAGTTGAATTGGATTTGGATAAACTACTACATAAACGAATCTAATCCAACCCGAAAGTTTAACTGGCTTGAGCTTGGCTACTGTGCTTCTGGTGGGCTTAATGTCATTCCTATTCCAATCCACTCTGTACAATATCCTACTTATGTGAGTGGAACTCAACTGATTTCATGAGTCGCATCGCATTCGCATCCCAGGTCGCAGCATCTCTCGCAGTGTTATTTAGGTAATGCAATATGGTACATAAATATAATTTAAATCTGTTTTGTACTACCTTCTAGTATTTATGTATATCCAAATCTACGTACTGTCATTCCAGATAATTAAGAATAATACCCTTTACTCCGTATTTAATTCTTGACGCTTCCTTCCTCTTGCTCCCTTTATTCCTTCCTCTAGATAGTCACTTAACTAGCGAGAGTTTTCGTATTTGTTCTACTTATTTTGTAAAATAGATTGGCAATAGACAAGGATGAATCATAGTTATACATAGGACACATGTTCTTTTTTCAACTTTTTTACGTATTTAGACAGTACATGGTTAGAGGAAAATTAGTTTTGTATCTTAGAACAATGATATTGTACTTATTGTTCCCTGTAATTTGAAGGGGGCATGTTTCCAATGTATTGAAAATTAATTTTTGTTGGTGATTAACCAATTTTTCGCATAAAAGTTAACAAAAATATTTCTTGGTAAACTTAATTATCAATTAAAATCTATATATTTGTAATACAGGTCTAGAAAAGTAGTCGAACCCGCTCCAGAGTCCGGTGTAGACCAGAAAATGTTTTCCCAATTGATAGGTTGGTTTTGGTTGCGATTCCCATGCAATATTATGGTAGTAGACCTTCTCCAGTGTGAAATGCTGGTTGTGTATGAATTACGTTCTTGTGCTTTTAAGAGCTATGGGAAAACTTTCACTCAATTAGTCTCCGAGTTAATTAGATTTCCTGAGAGTTTGGGCTGCTTTAAAAAATTTTATAGGGAAAGTGGTGTGAAGTGGATTTGTGGGAAGCTGATATGCAGGGACTCTATTTTCATTCTGTCTGTTGTGCTATACATCCTAGCTTTACACATTATCTATCTAAGTGTAGATATTCCATACATGGTTTAGTACCCTATTCTAGCGGTTTATGAGATACCTATGCACGATTTTCACTGAAGCTATAGCATTTGGACAAAAAGCGCTAGGCTTGTGGAAATGATGGCGACGTGTTTTGATGTGAGCTATCGTCTAACATATCATAAGTCGAAATGGGATGGCACAGCATCCAAAATCCCTGAGACTATATAAAAGAGCCGGAAAAGCAACTTATCGTTAACTTTACTGTACACACGCAGACATAATATATAATCTGAACTGAACACAACACAATACAACAGTTCCCTTTCTTCGTGGACCACGCCAGTCACTATAATAGACCTGGGATCGATGCCTTTTCAAAATCGACCCGATTGCTAAAACAAACCTGAGAGTTTATAAAAATTAGATACTAACAACGAAGGGATTTGTCTTGGCCAAGCAATCATAATCTTATAGGCTGAATTTGGTAAGTCATTATGTATTTTTTTAAATCTTCATTGCCATGTGAAGTGATGGATTCCATTTTGGAGATTTGATGTGTTTCAATTTAAAAAATGATGGATTCCTTGTATAAATGTAAGAATCGATCCTTGGTCTATTTAGTACTGTATAAGAACACTATTATGGAGTGTAGTTGCTAATAGGGAGACCTAAATGTACATATATTGTTAGGAGGAAGGGATAGAGAGATAGGGACTATATATTTATGCAACATCCTACAAATAATAGCTACTAGTCAGCATAGACAGACAGACAGACAGGACAGATAGGTACTTAGGTTTACTTTTACTACAGCAGCTTAGGTTACTTACGATAGTAGTAACAGTAACCTAAGAATAAGAAGAATATTATATTATAGATATCTCTTCTAACTGGTTTGGTCTGTTCTGAGAAGATAGTGTTGGTGGTGGTTGGTGATGCGATGGTGGTGGCGTTTTTATAGGTAGAACGGCAGGGGCAGGGCAGGACACGTAAATTTATCTCTCTCCTCTTCTCTGATGCGAAATAAATTGGTGTGTCTATAGAAAATCCATCCGAGTGTGTGGACTAACTCCTCCAACTAAAACTTACACACTCTCTCTCACTTTCCCCAACAAAACTCTCTTTGTCACACTCGGTGTTCTCTCCTAGACATCTATTTATAGTCACATTTAAGTATATAGTATCTATATCTATGTGTATATATCCCTTTGACTTGATTTCTGTACAGTTGGTGTGATATTGCATTTAAAATATCTGTTGTTGTAGTCTTTCTCCCTGCTGCTGGCCTTATCTCAATCCCACTTTCCCTTCGTAGAAGTATATAGCTATGGTAAATGTATATGTACTAGTAGAAACTATATAGTAGGTTATATCTCGTCATTTGTTAGCTAAGTGTAGCGTGTAGCACACTGCAATATATTTATGAAGGTAAATATTACTTAATACTAATATTAATGCACTATGTACAATGTACATTACGTAAGTTAGTAAGTAAATAGTAAATACCTAATTACATTTACAAGAATAACGCAATATACATAATGCTGGATGAGTATGGATGAGCTTTCTCTCGCATGTACAAGCAAATGCAAACGTTGTAAGTAATGACAATGACGAGAAGTCGTACCCATCACAATTAAAGTGGTCATGATGTATCTTAATTAACTAATTTGAAACACCTTTCACATTTACGGAAATGACATTGGCCGTTGTTCATTAGTCTCATTGTCTCATCGGTAATTTTAATTCCGGTCGTAATACAGATTATTCGGGTAGCAAAAATTGAACCGGGAAAAGCTCTCGTAAACGGACCGAACTGTTATTGATAACGGTTCGGCATTAGTATATATTTATTTATTTATTTCTTCGAGTACAAAAATCTTATTTCTACTCGGGCCCAAACTGTACAGAGTAAAGGAATACTACAAATTATACATTTATGCTTTTACACAATTATACAATTTGTCTCTTTTTGGGTGGGCAGAGTTTGGCCCTAACAAGTTAGACTCAGTTTAAGGTCGAGGCGACACCTAACATTTACATTTTTAACCTAGTTGTTCGTGAAGAGAAAAACTCGAAACAGCCCGCCACGAACGGTGTGCTTAGCGTTCGCATCCACGAGGGATCGAAACCGTCATGTCAGCGTCAGCTACTGGACTACGACATAAACTTGCCAGAGCATGCAGCCAGATAGCCAGACAAACTTAAGACTACTAAGTATAATGTAGCAACAAATGAATTATCACGCATGATGGAAAATCATGAAGGTTAGAAGACACGCGGACAGTCTAAGTTCATTTGAGCTGAGCTAAAGACGAAGGTGTGGACCACGTTCTGGATCTTCTAGGACCTTCTGCGGTTAGTGCCAAAGGTTCTATCATTCTCTACTTCCAGAGTTCCAGCCAGGTCAGGTCACACAATTTCTCTGCTGGTAAAGACTAATTTGTTTAGGTTTGACGTTGGACATTGGCTTGGAGCTAATTAACAATAAATATTACGTATAGTTAGTTGATAATATTTAATATTTATGATGTTTTTATCTTTTCAAACATCAGAAGTTCACATTCTTTAATAATCTCAGTAGTATTAGTGAGTTTTCTGAAAAAATTGGCAAGGACAAATAACTTGTGGTGGTGGAGAACTGGAGAAAAGGAGCTTATTAAAGGTATTTACTATTTACACAAAATTTATTATTATTATGTACGAACATACATATATGCATGATAATAGATAGAGATTCCATTTCAGCTGATTGTGGTTATGTGCGGTGAGACATGGCAA
>JAQFYC010000630.1:0-50969 GCA_034694165.1 Tomocerus mixtus
AGTTTTTTACTTTAATTAACATTTAATTTAAATAAATAAATGCCCCCTCAAGAATAAAACATTAAAAATGATCAATCCTGTATTTAAAATGGTGTATTTTGTCATAGCGTTTTTGCTGAGTGAGACACTGAGAGGACCAATTGCAATTTTATTTTTCTAGTATAAGGATATTCTAAGTCACTAATTCACTGTTACTTGACCACTTTATTTGCCATTGTATAACTGAGAATTTGGCGATATCCCCACATTACACTACCAATACGTAAATACGTAATGTACACTAAACACTATGCTACCACGATAGAACACAATGCAATAGTCGCCAAAATTAAGTAGGATGTCTGTCCACTATAATTGAATTGCTATTACTGCCCTTTATGTACTCCTTTCATACTAACAAAATCTTCAGCCTTCTTCATCATGTTTTTTCTATAATGTCGCTAAAGTATGATGTAAGGTGAACTCTAATTCCGCTATGCAAATGCTATAGCTGTAATAAATTAAATTAAAATATGTTATTTACATAGGCCAGGCCATGCCAGGCATGTATAGCTAGTTACCATTTACCAAGTTGAAAAAGATTCCTGTAGGTTAACCATTCCTATATTTTGAAGCAAATAGCAGACCGTCTGCTTTTTGTACACGACATAATTATAATTCGCCTGCTTACTTACATAATGTGCAAGTAAGTTACATTCTTGCATGAAAGCCATAAATCTCGACAAGGTTAGATTGTTTCATTGAAGTTGAAGTAGAAATAAACAAGGCATCATCCAATTTTGCTAAAGTTGTAAAGCCAACTCGTGTGGGTTACAGTTACCCTTTAACTTATATTATTAGTTTATGATTCATTACCAGATTTTTCTTTTAATTGATACTAGCAATCAGACAATTAGTTTTAGGTACCAAATAATTATGATAGACAAAATATTTAATATGGATTTCATGTTTAAAATCAAAGAAGTCATAAGCAAACAGTTATTCTTGTTTCGAAAGAAGGAAGAAGTCTAAATTGGGTACCATAATATTGTATCTTGTAAATTGTAGCGTATTTAAGTGTGGGTACAGCTAGTGGACATAAGAAAAGTAACACTCTTACTTTTATTGCAGTGGCATGCATGTTAAAAGTTATGTCATTCTCCCAGTCAAAATATCAGTTTTGTAATGTTGGTTTGTTTCAATGAAGAGAATTATATTTATCTTGTCTAAATAGTAGGCGAAAATGATTAACTGTAATAAGTATGATTATCACTATCACTTGAAGTCTGTGAGTTGATCAGAGAGATAGTAAGTATAAATGACCTTTGCATAGATAATTGTATTGTGGGTGATTGACGCTTTATCTCACATTGTATTCTATGCTGAAATTGCAATGTCTTTGAGATTTCAGTTTAGCATCTTTACTCAATAGTTAATATGTGAAAAGAAAAACATCGTTGTCATAATGTCATTTATCTGTAGGTATGCAATTTCAAGTTAGCATTCTGTTTGCTATAAAGCAGAACATGACATACTTAATATAATAATAAGAAGCGTTTTTTAAAATATACGTTATCTAATGTGCATAAATATACAAACAGCAAATTATTCTATGGGAATATATAAATGTCTCATGTAAAATGTCAGGTACGAAATACGTGAACAAGCTCCAAAACAAAACCTAACGTGCAAATATACTATTATGTAATGAATGGGAAATGGGATTGTTAGCGCACTATCTTGCAGCAATTGTATCAGATAATTGTAAATCTATTACTAAATACCTAATATTTAAAAAACATATAACACCAACAGATAGATAATTTAATTTCACTAATTGTTTGCTTATGTCTCATGTCATGGCATTTACAAACTGTAAGTATGCAAAAAAGGATCCATCCAAAATGGGCATCCATTCATGGGATATGAAGTGATATAAAAAGCTTAATGTTTTAAAGAAGTAAATGCTCCGTAGCAACAAAGATCCTTAGAATGTAATATGCAAATGTAAATTTGTAAATGCATTTAAGTACTTCCGAAGTGGAGATTTTGATTTGACTAGCTAAGTAGTTCTGTAGAATTTAATCAAAGCGTTCCACATGTCCACATCACGTTTTTATGGTACAGCAATCAAGACCAATTCCTTTAGTGTCTACATTTATGTACACATTTGCATTTAAATTTCAGTTTACAAGGTTGCCCTTTGGCCTCTGTCTTCAGACTAGTGTAATAGTGTAATCTATTGAGTGAACACACTTGTACATTTACTTTAAGTCAACTAATAACTCACCTTTCATTCTGTTTGCAGTTTCTAGAATCTTTATTTCACGATTTACCGAAGCTAAAATCAAATACAATGCAATATTCAATGCAGCACTACAAGGCAGGTGAAGGTATCCATGTAAATATGTGGGCAGCATTATTTTGGTATGCAACTATCCATTCATCCTATTATTGTGTTGGAAATCGACTTTGATATTAACATACATACAAATCTTTCCTGTCGCACTTATGTGGTGTTATTGAGATTTCCTACATAAATCCTCTTCCTTCCCGTTTTAGATTTCATATCCTTATACACACTATCATAGTACATGTCCAAACCAAATGAAAGGTATGGTATCTCATAGATAGTTAAGAAAATTAGCATAAAGATGATTATTATACATGTTTGCATGCATAAAAGGAATCAGCTTTATAAAAACTAAGCATCAAAAACCCTTAAAGAAATAAATTTCCGGAAATTTAGACAATTGTTCTGTTCATTTGAACAATTTAATTACAGTTTTCAACTCATAATATTTTAAATAAACGTAGAAATTCTTAACACAAAACTTAACTACGTATGAATGTACTCAGATAATAATTCAAATTTTCTTTGATATGGCCGTAGTTAAATAAAAATCGAGGGTAATAGCAATTGTTCCCTTTTCTACAGTTGGTATAGTATATAATGTGTTTATCTTTAAAGTTAAGTGTTGAACGACTATTACACGGATGTTTTAATTTTTTTATTTTGCCTATCTCTCGGCCGAGACTGTCATACACAACTTGGCAAAAGTTATTTTCACTGAGGCATGTTTATCATAATCATTAAAGTTTCCACAAGTATTTTTTATCGCAATGCATGTAGTATGTACCTTACTTTAGTAAAATCATAATCCTCTTCACCTAAGAAAGACAATTATTTAAGAAATTACAATTACAATGTATGGTCAAGAGAAAAAGGCATTCTTATTGGATAATAAAAATAAAAATTGTTTTTCCTATGCTCAAATCAGTTGTAATGCATTTAAATATTTTGTTAAAGTTAGAGCTATATACTTTGTATAACTAGTACTCTGCAAAAAGTATCAAACTTCCATCTTCAAACATGCATACATGAGAAACATAAGCATAAAGCAGTTTTTAAAATCGCTTTATAATCAAAGGATGTCGTGAGTAATCCTCATGCAATATATTCTTCTAATCTAATTCTATTGCATCGCACAAGCTAGGTAAGTATTCTATTTGTATTTTGAATCTACGAATCTATTGTCACCTCGTAAGTCCTAATGTAATGTAGCCTAAGTCAACGTACAGAAAGTTGGACGAACAAACTTTGAATTCATTCCCATTTAAATTCAAGTCACAAAGGGTTTTGTGTAATATAGCATTTTGTAAAACATATTATCTGATTTAATCGTCACATAGGCTCTACGTCTAATCTCTGAACAATTCTTTGCTTAAGGATAAAAAACTAACTCTCTTTTTGCTATTAAATACATTTTAACAATTCAAAAAAGTTGGAGAAATTGTAATCGTAACATAATGTCTCTCAAATCATAAAATCTACCATTCTTCATTGTGCAGAAGTCTTGAGTTATGAGGAAAATGCTTATGAGAATAAGATTTCCTATATGTTTATTACAAATCATTGCATTATTTTTAAGGAACACAGAATACAACAAAGCGCAATATTTCGTATTATATTTGACACCACTGCATACTATACTACTTACATTACATAACTACAGTACAATGACATATTTAATGGTTTAATATGCAATATATTATTTAATCAACAAAAAGTAAACATGAGAAAACATAATTCAACTGTTAAGTAACTAATTTAGAGCAACATTAACATATTATTAAGAACAACCGTTTTTGGAATTGTTTTTCTAGCGTTAAAACAGGATTGCAATTTGTTACGGTATCTTAGCTTTTGCCAAACGTATTGTTTTTCATATATAAAATATATTAGCAAAATATCTCATTACAATACGTAAATCTGTAATAGATTAAACAAAACGGCAAGATTTAGGAAATTTGACACGAAAACTTTTAAAAATAATACATAATATCATATTCATTGTGTGCTTACTAATAGTCTGTGTTTGTGTCGTAGACAATAATGCTCATCCTGCGGAAAGCAACTTCTTAATTTGATTATCAATTTTGTGTTTGTAAATTAATGTGTGGTATGATTTTAAAATTTTTACATTCTCCTTAAAATTATTCTTAGAAAAAATACTGTATTTATAATTTAAAAAGTAATATTTTTATATGCTACCAGTGCTAAGTGCCCAAGCAGAATGGGTATATTTCCGGAGTAGACTTCCAATCTATGCCACATGGGACCACGCAACGCTAATTAATTATCTGCAGATTGCATGACTGATCGTGAGTCTACCTACTTCACCGGTAACTAATTGACATCAGTATTAATAAGCATGTGTAGATATGTGATTAAATCATTCCTTAAACATGTAAATACCTAAACCTTTAAAAGTTTTAAATGTTGAAATGGCGAGTGGACACTTTCAGCATCTTATCATTATTGACAGGTGCAGTAACTAACGACTGTCAGTGAAACCTTGAATGATGAAAGAATAATATGAGATTGCAAACAGGAAATTACATAGTCAGGCCATTTCTTTGTTATCTAACACTATTTTATATATTAACTACGCTTACACCAACAGCAACTGAAAATTACTTACCTAACGCAAATACCTACTACTTACCACAGTGAGTCAGTAGGCAAAGCATTTACGACATAAGTGATTAGGTATATTTATTATTATGTCCTTCTGATCTGAACTGACGTAATCGTGAGATAGATATAAACATCTCATAATTTATTGGTAACCCTTCCATATTACTAATATATTATTACCAAATTATATATGCCCACATAAATATTTACATGGACAACTACAAATACAACATTATTTATCCCCATTAGTCTTTATACAAACACTAAATCTTAATTTTGTTAAGAAATTTAAAAGTAGGCAGACGTGCAAGCTAAATACAATGTAGTTAAATCAATGACACAACAAGATCGTGGAGACCGACCTTGCCGTAAACTTACTTATAGTAATTTTGTCGAGGAAAATAGTAAATACTAATAGTCATATCCCGAATTGTACTCAAATGCTAGGATTATTAATAAACAGCATCAGTTATCTCTACTTATATCAATTAAGCGTTGCCAGCAAAGTTTTGGTTAATTTTAAGGGCTACGCTAACTGAAATATAAGTAATGTTACAATTCAAAACTATGACTACATGTATGTAATTATGTATTTTACCTTGGACATAACGAGTAGTATTAGTGTCTTACCTACTCATCAGTTCAGTTTATGTAGTCTTCCAACTCTGTGCCTTTGTAGATAGTGTTGTGGGTTGTCTCACCTCATTAATTGTAATCTTATCTCCTCATCCACACGAATTTTCATACTTTCATGATTCATCCTAGTATTATATTTAGCAAGCGCGTAAATCTTTCGACTGGCTTGGTAAAATACAGTACTAGTACATGGTAGGCATTTCATGCATAATAATGTCGAAATAACATTGTAACACAAGTTTACTATTATGTTATGGTCATTATGTAAACCATATACAAACTATTTGGTGTAAAAATGGGATAAGGAAACGATAAATGAAATGCAAGTGTAAGAAAACTAATTAATTTTCTTCATTTGATGTTGCACCAATAATATGCAGATTCTAAAATTCTATGTTCTTTAATTGTGTAGGCACTTCTACATCACATGTAAACATTTATTATATTTTTGGCTGCAGAAAGAAGTAATTGTAATATTAAAATTTTCTAAATCCCTACCCATTTAAGTAGGTATATATGTTTTTCAATCTCAAGCATCGCTTTGTCAGTTAAGCACAATCAAAATATTTTTAGGTATCCATTTAGACAAAAAACAATATCTTTCTCACTTTGTAAACAGATGAGATTTTAAATCGCCGATTAGACTGTTTGTTGACAAGATACATACAAATAACATTAGTATTTACTTTTATCTGCATTAACATCAAGAAAGTTAAATTCAAACATTTTTGTACAGAATTGACTTTCTAAATAAATTGTCTTACGACAACAATGTAAAATAATGTACATTTAATGATGGATTGTCAATATATAAAAGTATTATTTTTGCTCCACAGTAAATCTAATTGTAAGATGTAATCAAATACCAAGTACAATTACGTTAACCAACATAAAATGCATAGGTAGTAAATCAATCGTTAGTATGCAAAAACTAACAATAATATACAGATATCATACATATAATTATTTTTGATGGCACGATATTCTGCTTCTACATAATAATACGATCTACATGATATTCTTATACATACAGTATATTGATAATGTTGAATTCTGAAACAAAGTTTTATTTTTTAAACAATTTCTATACCTAATAAAAGAAATAGAAATCATACCAGAAAAGGATACCTGCTACATCGTGCTGGTGATAAACTTATCGCAACCAGTAATTTTAATCAAATAGGTACTTCTATTTACAAGAAGAAAATAATTTATGCAGTGTTATCTATTAAATGACAAAAATACAATAGAGTTTGTATAAGAGATGAGATAGATGATGCGATCCTAATATTTCTATCGAATTTAAATTTTCTAATACAATACAAATGCAGTTGAGCCATTTTATATTATTAATATATTGAATAAGAATGCATAGGAGTCTGTAAACTGTTGTCTTGTTAAAGTATGAAACTTTGCTTTCGAATGTTATTTATATCATATTGTGTACATTTAGCAAGTTATTATAAAAGTGAATTTAATTTTCAAATAGCATTGCACAAAAATTATGTACTATGTTCGTCGAAATATCAGTGCATACTATATATCTAAACATCATGCATATTTAATTATTTGAAAATCATTTACCTGGACTGGTTGATTGTATGACAAGCCTCTGTCGAAGCTGTGTCTTGTCTAGGTTAGTTCTGTAATCTAGTATGCATTCAAATATTTATTATAGTAACCCCTGCAGGAGTAGTCCTTTGAGAAGTTTAAATCAGATCATTTGGTAGCGTGGTTTCGTCTTCATTCTATCAATCAAGAACAGTTATCACTCGATTGGATCAAAAACATTTCACGACTAAAGACTTCAAAACATAATCCGATAAATGAAATCAAAATGCAAAGTATTAGTTGTTATTACTTGAATGTTTGAAGAATGAGAGTGAGAGGCATAATCTTAAACGCTATGTTGGCGAGCACAAAATAAAGACACAGATTTACAACTACAACCTACAACATGTAAGTAGTCACGTTCATTTTTGTGCTCTTCCATATAACTATAACCTACAAAAAATTAAACTTGTCAGCAATACTTCATTAATCGTAGGCAAATATAAATATCGGTTATACCGTAAGAGACACAATGGAGCCAGAAATATATTTTTTATTTCTGCCTTTTTATCTAAAATTCCCTTATAACAATTTTTGCCACTTAACACTGACAATTTATTACAAAATTATTTCTTTTAATTTGCAAAAGTTGCCTTAGACTTTAAAACTGTAAAACTCATATGTGACATTTACAGAATTTACGGTGCCAGGTAAGTATAAATACATTTATTTGCATTAGGATGTATAACTTTAATTTTTTAGCTTACAAGCATTCATATCAATTTATATATTATTAGCCTAGAAAAGGTATAACAAAATACACGAGAAATCCGAGTTTATTTTACAACAGCGCTTCATTAGAAATAAGAACGGATAATATCGGCAGTGCAAAATGTTACTTGGGTTGGTAGGTATTTATTATTTGCCATTGCGTTCCTATTCTTACAACTATACTTCGTATATGTACGTCGTACACTTCTTCTAACTAATTGTGAGTCTGATGGTGGATTATTTTAAACATGAATGAATATTGTGCCGTACTACAATGAAAAGGAAAGAATAATTATGAATGTGAATTTATTTATACCTCTTTCAAAGATAAAATACATAGTTACTTACTTACTCCGTTGCAAAGGGAATTAATTGTACATAGCTACATGAGTAAATGGGAAATGAACAAAGAAAGGAAATGCCAGCACTTCTTTCCTCTTTTAAATGCTTTAGTCTATTTTTTGCTTCTTACGATCAGTTAGTTATTGTTACTCTTGAAAAGCTCATTAAATGGTTTCGCTCTATACACTACATAGCTGCACGTATAAATACAGATACGAATTGTAGATATAATAATATAGTGAGTGCATTCTTATGCTTAAATATTCCTCCATAATAAATAAATTCATGTCTAAATGTATTAAGGTACCTTACTATACATTATAATAATAAATAAGTACATTTAGATGTTACCTACAAGATACTTCAACAAAGACATGTACAATAGAGAGAATCTTTCGTTTGACATCATTTACCATTCTCTAACTTACGAGCTTCAACTTAAGTGAGTGAGAAACTTTAGCACCTCCAGATATAAATAGTAGTAGTACATTAATTGTTGCTATTTAGTAGAAGCCTCTTAACATTTGCACTTACTTTTGCAATGGTATTATTATTGCAAATTACATACATACATCGTATCGCATGTATGTACCCAAAAAATACACTATGGAGAATCTGAATTAACTTGTAAGACTAAATACTAATTTCTGAACATGTATGAATTCCTATTTGTAAACAATTCTGTCTTTGTTTCTATAATTACTACATGTTGTTGTTTTTTTAAATAAAATCCCTAGTTACATATAAATAATGTATTATGTATAGTACATAGTAAAAATGGTAGCAACGTTCTTTTTATACTAGACTTATACTTACAATATGTGCTATAATATGTATAAGTAGTTAACTTTTTCTCCCATTCATGTAAAAACTATAATAGTACATAATATTATGCATAAATGTAAATAGAATAAAAGATATTACATTCAGAGATGCGAATAGTGAGTGAAATGAATTGAATATGTGTTTGTGTGCATACATTAAGTGCAAAGTACAACTGTGTAGACGACCTTTTTATAGAACATGATTTTACTTCGCTCCTAAATTACCTTATCGCTAGTACACAACATAACACAGCACAATATATAGTACAGATACAGGTAAACAGAAAGAACTGCATGTTTTCATGTGCTAATGCTAAATTACAACTATCTGAATATACACATAAACCTCTACTTATGCATACAATAAATATTAAGCGATCGTGAGTTGATTCAACTGCACTGCACTGTGCCAACTTGACCCTATCCATCCCTATCGCTATATCCTATATCACAGAGTACAACGACAACGACAGCAACAAAAACATCATTTGTAGTAGCTTCTTTAAGATATCGAGTAGTAATAATATACTTGAAGACTGAAAGCATCACAGATTTGCTAAAATTGCATGTATGTATGTAAAATGTAAGTTTACCTATAGTGCACAGTAGGTGCAGTGCTGATAAGCATTTTAGTTTGTTTGGTTGAATGTGAATGTTAGCATTACATTTGCACTTACTTACAGCTACGTGTTGCTAGATACCTATCTATTATCTATCTACAAACTTACTACTGCACTACTGCTATACTGGTAGGTAGGTGTAGGTAGATATACAGATAGAACAGAACAGCAAATAGAAAGAGAATAAATTATGGTTCCCGTAGCTGTAACAATAAAAGAACGTTACTTGCTCTGTAGTGTAGTAAGTGAGGGTATTATAATTTTGCATATGATTAGTAGGGTGCCGGATTTCCATTAGATTGACCTTAATTTTCTTTGAATAAGCTACGCATATGCAAGTCAATATTTAATATACTAAGCAGCAACACAATACAATGAAATTATAGAAATAAGTGTAAAGAGCAATCTATGTAACGCATTCTATTTTTGAATGACACTAATATAATTATGTACTATATGCTTGTACCTTCCACTTAGGTACTCAAATCACAATCTCACAAAGAGTGAATTCAGAGAATTGCTAACTAAACTGTTTAAGTACATATATATGCTCTTTAAACTTATTTTTAGATTTATACTAATATAACATATTATGTTTGCATGTAGAAACGTTCATCAATTAAATTATATTCGTGCGTATAAAGATGAGTCTAAGACGAAGAAGTGGATACGTAAGTAGTGGTAGAGAATAAAGTACTATACTGACACTGAAAAATATACGCGCTTATTTATTTGTGCACAGCAATGAAAGTGCAATGATACCTTAATTGTTCTCAATGCAACAAGACATTATCTGTTCATGCTTGTATCTGTATTTACATACAGATAGACATACATAGTAGAACAATTTTAATAAGCTACAAAATGGTACTAAGGTGTAACTTCATTCTGGTATAGTTTAAGAGTTTTAAATAGCTGTAATTAAGAAGGACAATGCAATAACATAAAGAAATATTTATGGTGGCTATATTTACATAACATAATACCGACGATGTGAACACACGTAGCTGTGTTATTAGTATATTGTGTATGATAGATGGTAGTAATTTTTTGCAATAGAGACAGTGTACAACAGTAATGCTAAAATGTTGCAATTTTTTAATCAAGCAGTGGCCTAATGCGGGTGTATAATAATATGATACATTGCAAAAACTCATGGTTGAATTTAGCTGGAATCTGGAACCGTGCAAAAACGAAAGACAATAGATGTCTAATGATAATACGCTGGGTTTGGGATATCCAATCCTTTCTTCTATGTTTCTTACACTTCTGCTAAATATTTACCAGGCCAAAGCCCAACGGTGGTGTGCAATACAGTTTTAAAATTTTACCTTCCACCGAAGGCAAACAAAATTAAATAATAAACAAATGCTCATTATGAGTGAAAATATTGACCAGGGGCGGTAGATTTCATTATTTATCGCTAGTGCTATAAACAGTTAACGACGAAGTTAATCTAAACTACTCAAGCAGCAAGCAAAAATATGAGTTGGTAACAAAATAGTTAAACTAATTTGGTTGAATTCGGTGTTCGAAGCAATTAAAAATAGAGTATGTGCCTTCAAATAAGCTAGGCAAATTAAAGAGAAAGCGGACTATTCTAAAAATACGACAGATAGATTACGCTAATTTCTCAGAAAACAAATAATATGGTTAATTATCATTATGCATATTTGCTATTACTTTTTGCCATGTAATTAACCGAATTGCTAAAGTTGTTTGTGTGACTTGCACTCATGCATCATATTTTGTACTAAATAGCAAAGGTAAGGTACCTAATTACCTATCGGGTTGTGTCATGTTACTACCGCATTGCAATGCATTGTTCATCAAACCTATCCGTTTTTTGCTTAAACGCCACTAGCAAACACACCCATAATGGTTTTTGCGTACTGAAATTTTTAAAAGTTAGCATATTAAATAAAGACTTTCTAAGAAGTATCTACTTACAACAACTATTTACTATACTATGGATGTCTATAGACAATTCTGGCTAAGAATACTGATGTAATAAATCTATTTAGGTAGTAGTCACAAGTCACAATTAGGTAGATGTATTGATTGAGTGTGAAATAAATTCCTGTGACAATGCTTACGCTATTACATTACAATAGACGTAGTTTTATTAATCAGTTGCTAATAGCTATATTATATTATGCATTATGACTTTCATAGAATATACAAATTACCATAATACACAAAACGACGTCATTACTCCTATCAACACATGTTTTTCTATGTTTAATCAGAATAATCATGCAAAGCGAAATAGCTGCTAGGTTGGAGAAAACTAGCAAAAAGTGTGTATACAGAAGTGCATACATGACCATTCGTCAATAAACAATGGGTTGCAAATTAGCGAATTCAAAGGTGCACGCTGCACGTGTCGTTTGTTCACTAAAATATGAAACTACATACTACACACTGACGAAAGCACGGAACTCCATTTTCTGCGTGTGACTAAAGTTAATCAGTAATCACTACTGAATTTTGCCGACAGCTTCTTTGAGACAATTTCATTTTTAAAGAGTATAGGTACTTGTCAATTACAAATATTTTCAATAATATTTTCATAAGTATGTGCTAGAATTAGTATATTATAGTATTATGTATTTGTCTAACCGCAAACGGTAGTATACAAACAATAACTGACCATTTATTATGCCTTAGAGATTGAACAATTTCATTTTCCTAAGTACAGGCGCTATAAAGCGTACAAAGTATGTAGCGGTAGTATAATATACTATGTATAGTGTTCGGAAGTGAGCAAATTATTAGTATATTGTATCTCCAAATATTAAAATTGCAATCATGCAAAGATTATTCTCGGTGTGCCAATTTAACGTTCTCTTTACGGTGCTGAAGTTTCCTCTTGTCTTTAGAACTTTTTCTTTCCATGCATGTACCTATTAAGATTACAGAGATGTATTGGTTATTGACTACCGAGTAAACTTATGGAACAAAATGAAATACTACTACACATATACGCGGCAAGCTTTAGATTGCAATGAGAAATGAGAAATGTCAAAATGTTTGTATGGTAATGAAAACAATGTGTGACTAATTAGTTTTTGTTCTTTTTATCTCATTCGTAAAATCAACACTTTGAGTCATTTAACATCAACAATGTATGGATTAAGTGCGAACAAGCAAAAAGTATAATCTTCCGTTTAGGCATGCAATAATTTCATGTTGACACTTAAGCTGATGAAAAACAGTCTTATTTTCCACTTTAAAAAACGGACCTTATATATAAAAATGGTACATTTTAGTAATTGTAAGTGAAAAGATAGTACTACAAATAACTGTAGAAAAATTTCTTGGTGGCACGTGTAGTTTAAATAAATCAGCATCAGTTTGTTTGAGTTTATATCTGTGGTTGAAGAATGAGAAACATTAAAAATCTTGTTGTCTATCTATAGGTCTTCTGATTCTGGTGGAAGATATTTAAAATATACATTTTGGTATTTACTTTACTAAACCTCCTGTAGTGTTTTGTACTAATATGTCCAATTTGCTATTTATATCTACACAGAAATATTTTTAGTTCATAATACAGTACTTGTCGTCAGGAAACGATAAGTTGTTTTATTGTTTCAACTCTTCGGTACCTGCAATACAAGAAAAGACAACGTGTGTACAATGCCATGAGGTTTTTAATGATCAACTGATGGATTCTAAGAACAAACAGAGAGAGAGAGACAGGTAGAGACAGTAGAAAACAATGGGATGAGACGATGAAAGGGTGCATTTAAGTTAACAGTTTAATATTCTTCTCTTGGTCTGCTTCGCTACTTTTCTAATTGTGACAAAATATACAGGAGTACTTTAAAGGAGTAAAAGTAGTTAGTTAATATGTCCCGTACTTAGCGCTATGTATATCCATAGTAAGTAATAAGTATGATTTTCGCATGCAGGAAATGATTATGATATGGTTAAATACTTATGAGACGAGAAGAATGGAGCGCCTATGTGCACCTACCGTCGCAGCACAATCACATACCAAAATGCATTTTACTAATAAAGATGTGTTGCTACGTGCTAAAGAATAATAGCTATAAGTATGTCATTCAATCCCTGTCACTGTCTATTATTATTTTTTCTACGTGACTACTTATCACAGAATTTTCCTAATGAGAAATTAGCAACAAACAAGCAAACAGATCTTAACTCAAATTAATATTAGTCACGATCCTTTAATTGGACAAACATACTAGGTACGCCAAATATTAGTTGAAAATCCAGATATTTAGTTCAACACATTTGCTAATAAAATTACAATTAATTTCCATGCAAATGAATTATAGACTTATAACACGTGAACCAGCTTTAAGTAGCTCTGATATGATATGAACGCATTTACCTAGATGAGACACGCCCAAGAAACTGAATGATATTACAGTTAAATAAGTTAGTTCCTCTTCCTAAGTTATGTTTACCAAAACCAATGACATTTTTACTTTTCTATTAGCCTACTAAATGTTCATACAGTATTTGTATATAATGTGATAGGTACACGATTTCCGTTTTGTGGTACCTATCAACAATTTTGTGTTTATCAACGCTTTTACCACGAATCGATTCGATAACGATTTATAGGATGGGATGGGTTCTACTTGTTTTGTTTGCTTGCTGATATGTTTCCTATTGGACATTTCATACTTTCTCATTAAATTAAAAGAGCGTTTATGATAGTTATCTTGGAATCTTGATCTGGCTCTGGCATTCCAGAGTCATAATAGTTAAGTAAAATGAAATACTTGTTTGGCTTGTCATCATGGCTGTGAATGGAAACCAAACCGCATACCGTCTCATATTTATATTAGTATTACAGTATAGTACAAGTACAATGTACAGGTAAATACAGTACAACTACAGATAGTTGTAGTGGTAGGTATTTGCATTATGTATGTCATCAACATCTTATTGAAAAATTAAAGCCGACAAGTAAGTACAAAATCATAAAGAGAAGTCATATCATGTCACATCATGTCGTTTGTGGTTTACGTCGTACTTATATACTTTCTATCTCGTAAGTTCTGCTTTTACAGATACACATCTAGAAATTTCAAATGTACCTACTTACCTAAGCTATATAAGCAGGCATTTAAATACTAGTGGTAGGTACTTAAGCCGTAGAATATTTGCCATGGTTTGTCTCTGTCATTGCAGTTACACGGTTCAGTGTTTGAATGATAAATATTTTGATATTATGATAACGTATAGATAAATGTATATATTATCTCTGCAAGAGAGTGACAGTAAGAATACTTGTAAGAGAGACATTAGAATTTAAGAACGCATTCCAAATGCACATTTCGTCTGAATCTGGACAAATAAGTAGACGGGCGAAATTTAAAAAGTGATTTACTTCATTATAATGCATGATAAGTAAGTTAGGTACTTCCATCTTTATATTTTCACAAGACAGACTGGCTTGTATAGGAAATGCGATAATCCAGAATGTCATACAATTTATGCAAGTTATGTACTAATAGCTAAAATATGTATACGTAGAGATGAAGATTGATTCAAGAGTTAAAAATTAATCCAAATAAAGACAAAATTAAGGTAGAACATAACATAAGCTATAAATATTGCATATTATTAAGTAGTATAAACAACAGTCATGTTTGTGGGTAAACCTGTCATTCAAGATGGAGTGATTCATAATACAAGAAGTTACATTATGTACACAGTCTTTGTAGTCTAGACTAAACTGGTCTGGTCTCTGCCCTGTCTTTTTCCAATTATAGGACGACGGATGTTGTCCTACCCAAATCTGGTACAATAAGTTAAGTGAATTTACATGAAAACTTGGTTTATGCTTATGTACAAAATCAGCATAGTATAGCCTAACCACGATGTGATGTATTGTATGGGTACCTACCGCATTAATTGAATTTTATCTGTCTGCAAAAACATACATAAGTGAATACATTTTTATCAGTGCAATTAAATTGAATAGAATGGAACTAAACAAGTATTTGTGTACGCACTGAACACCTGCATGCAATTTACACTTATTCATGCATTAGTTAGCAATACCTATGTAACTACTTTATACATGCACAATACAATGTGTGTGCAAGATCTAAAACGTGGAAACAAACATGATAAATGTATAGGTATAATCCATAAAGTAACTTAGCGATACAAGATATCAATAAGATTTTCCAGATCGTCTAGGCCTTAGACTAGAGTGCATAGCATTGTTAAAGTCTAGTCTAGAGATTTTTACTATTTACATAGGCACACATTTTACTATTGTGTGTAGTGCGTATAAGAGTAAGAGTACATGGTGCATGCATTACTACAATTTTTATTGTGTAAATTAGTATAGCGTGTACTCGCATCGTATTATTTATATGAGAATTCTAAGTTACAGTGTTATGTTGGTTTTATTTTATAGTTTGTTTGTATTGTATATTTTTGCATGTAAATAAGAATAATAGAGTGTGAGGATATGGTTTGGTTAGAGTAATATTTGAAATTATATTGTAATGTATTGTATACACACAAAGCATTGAAAGAGGATTCTCCTGACATGACAGAACAGACTAGACTTTCACTAGCGACACATTTACAGTGGAAAACATCTGCTTTTTATTCTGATTGTAAGATGACCTTTAGAAATTGAGAGCCAAACCCGTAACTCAAGTGAAGTGAAGTGAAGTGAGCTGATCTCGCGTTGAGTTAGTTTGACTTTGGCTTGTCTAGAATATCCCATCGTTGTAATAAATCATAATGCATAAAGATTCAGAAAGCTTTGGCTTAGTTAGTTATTTAGTCACTCAGACCTGGCCAGACAAGACAGAGACACAGATATATACTCGCATCAAAAATCATCAGTATTGTACAATAGAAATTATAGTCCTTAAGCTTAGCTCTGTGGCTAAGTACAAATAGTAAGTATGCACATAAAGCTCACTCAAGGAAAGTCGTGTATGAATGAAATATGAAATATGAATTTATAGTCGAGTCGAGTGAATGAAATCACAATTTACAATAGTGCAAATACAATGCCCAAGACAAACGAACGTCCAATCCAAGATCCTAGCAAAGTCAAGAAGACTCCAGCCCAGACAGATACACACTCAACAAACCTAATTACTAGGAACCAACAAAAGTAGCGAAAGGAACTCTTAATCGTGGTACTGAGATTCTAATACACAGATCAGGCTCACCTGAAGAAAGAAAGACACTTTACTAATATGAGAACATGCATGCATAACTAATAACAACATAGCACCCATGCATGCTTCAATTTGCTAAGTCTTGTCCTGACTCTGACTGCGACTCCTGTCTTGTCCTGACTTGACTTGACTTGACGCTCCTATAGAGGAACAATACAAAATGCAACACAACAATACATGATGGTTTAACATTACATACTTAATCAACAAACAGTGATTATCTGAACAGTCGTAGTCCAATCATACTTATGTAGACACCTTAAAGGATAATAATAATGAATTACACCTGTACGATACAAAGTTTGTTCTCTTCTGTTGTGAATCACTATTTACATTAATAATGGTGGGAACATTTACAGAGACTCTTTGCCTCCGGCTTGGCTTTGGCTTAGTTGAATGAACATTTCTATAAATTTCATTCAGCTAAGAATATCATACTATAGATACCTATTATATACTACTATGTTTATAATTGTAATTATCACCCATACACATGACTTGGAAATTAAATGCATATTATAAGAGATAATTTTCAATTGAAACATGATATTATTATTATACCTGGTTAATATATTTATGTGAGGTAGGGATAATAACCTATAGGTAGTAGTAGATAAATATATAAATAATATGCCGTAGATAGATACATACTGGGTGACATGACACGGTATACTTATCCTTAGGTTCTATTGTAGTATAGTAACTACTACTACTTACCTATAAGTAACGTAATACAATTAGAAATCTAATATTGGCCTAGCTATTAAGTTTCTTGACACATAGACACACGAGTTAAATTGCATGGTTAGATAGAGCCTAGAGCTCGGCTAAATGTGATATTGAATGAGATTCAACTTCAACATTCAAGAAAAAGAGTAGGAGAGCAACTGATAGCGAAATGAAAGGAAGGATGTAGGTTATTAGATTGTTGTATGCTTA
This sequence comes from Tomocerus mixtus, assembly GCA_034694165.1. Lineage (NCBI taxonomy): Eukaryota > Metazoa > Arthropoda > Collembola > Entomobryomorpha > Tomoceridae > Tomocerus > Tomocerus mixtus. Next base: position 17,840 of record JAQFYC010000630.1, read on the forward strand.
ATAGTTTAGGTATTAGTATTGTTGTATGTGTAAAAGGATAAGTGTAGAATAGTGACTGTGTGATGTGACTGGGGCAGACAGAGGCAGATAGGTTTTCTCATCAGCTCAGCGGATAATAAAATTGTTACAGTTGGCGATTTGGTGCCTGGCCTAGCTCTAGCTGGGCTGCTAAATAAAAACTGTGTCACTATCACTGAATAGCAGTTAAGGCTCAAACTATAAATAAAATTGTTTGTCATCTCAAACTGTTTTTTTATTATGATGGCAGTGATTAGTACTTAGGACACGATGCAATGCGAGGATTTTTATATTTTATGGATGCAATGTAAAGCGTGTGTCTTTAACGTCTTCACACTCTCACACTGACTGAACTGAACTGAAGAGTAATTAGTTTCCTTCACCTAAACCATGATTCTGGCTTTTTATGGTATCAATGGGCAGTACGGTTCATCCCCAGAAATATGCAAAGAATAAATATCTATGTAGCATAGCCTTAACTTAATTCATGACTAAGGATGAGTGCAAAATGGAATTAATGGATTATGGATTGGGATTGTATTTCAATGTGAAACTCTCCGTCATCATAAAATAAATTTGGAACGCCCTTGACAGCTCGCTAGATAATTAATTAGCGAAAGGGCAAAGAAAAATGTTTTAATGTCACATGTGGGTTAAAAAAGTTTCGATGTTATGTGAAGTGCACTTCTTTGAGTAGATATATATACACATTGTTATTCTTATTTCTTATTACCAGATTACTAATACAAAAGAAACAGCACTAGTTATTCATTTTGTTGAAGGTGTATGAGTTACGACGATTATGTTAATGTGAGGCGAATAAGGCGAAAAGAGTGAGACGAAATATTATTATCACATGAAACTCGATACGATACAATAAATAAATACTTACATTGCATTTGCGTTACGTAGGTTAGGTTACGTACCTACTCAGACGTTTGTTTCTTTTAGTAGAACAAAAGTAAATGTAATGGAAAGTGTAACGTTATATTTAACAATTATCGTGATAAAAAAATTGATATAAACACCTATGATCACAATTCTGGGCTATGGATACATAGAATGTATGTAAACCTTCACTACACAAAACTTTTAAGCATGGAATGTAATGTAATGCAGAATTTAATGTATTGATACGTGTAGTATGCATGCATGGATGTAGGTAAAGGTATAGTAAATGTGTAGGAAACCTAAACACATTTACTTACATGATGAGTGTGTGTATAATAAGCATAAATGGTCCAACAACTATATTTGCATTAGCATAAATAAGTAGCTGTTTGTTGCTGATAATTTTTGCAATCTTATTCTTACTTTTCTTACAGTAGCTAAACTAGGTAATTCTAATGGTACCTGATTTGTATTTTGCTATACATTCTTTCTGATATTATGGTTTTGGTGTGGCTCTTTGTGGCGAAATAAAGAATTGTAAGCTGTAATTTCAAATGTCATTCCTCCTTTTCTTTTTTACTCTAATTAAATTCAATAGGTACAAACATGTTTACATTTACTATCACAAAAATAGCCTATTAATATACTTATACTTATCGCTACACATATTTACTATCTAATTCGTGTACTTAAACAACAAAAATGATAATGATAATTCATTAAATATAATAAAGGATGTAAAACCCAATTCTCTCAATGCACTGATTCATTAATTATTGCATATCATGCTCTATATTAATACTGCATCTACCTAAATGCTAAAACATAAATATTAGTTACACATGCAAAGACTCGACATGTACCTTTCAAGTAAAAGTGGAATAAGACATTAATTAAAGGTTCTGGTTGTAATTAGTTGTGTAGATTGTAAGTATTATTTGCTTAGAAATCTTTTGATCCAGGCCAGACAGTCACTAATGTTTTTCTTGTATTTATTCCGTATTATTAGCAGTATATATAAATATAATTTAACGCCATAATCACAATATTTAGGATAAGTTGTATTAGTATCAGTGCATTCAGAAAATGTAGCATACTTATACTTACCTACTACCTAGACATATATGTAACTAAGAACGACAATAATACTTGAGAACACGTATGGACTACATTCAGATTAACTATTTAGGATTAAGGAATCATGCTTCAACAAATTCTGACGCTTTTCTTAAATATTCTGTAGGTAATGCGAATTAACATTATCCTTTTTGTACTTGGCTAACCAAAATCTAATTTGCTATATATATGATATAGCGTACATAACTATAATAAAATAATTTTTGTATACCTAGCACATATTAATATAATATTTCTCTATACCTACAAATATATAGCAGTATAATGTAGTACATAATACATAAGTAAGCGATTTTTTAATACATTAGTAAGGATATGTATCGTATTGTTAGTTAGCATTAGTGCAGGATTATATACATATTATAAAAATTACAATATAATACTTGTAAGTTTGTTAGTATGTCATTCGTGTACAAGAAATCATATTTCCAGAAAGGTTTCATTCAACCCAAAATTTCTTTTGAAGTAAACGTTGAATACAAGAGTTAAGTTCAGATTGAAGTCGGGAAATACTAAACTAGCATTTCGTGACTAATTAGTAACTTGGGAATCAAGATTTACATCATCACACTTCCTCTATCTAAAAAAAGTTACGAGTTATTCTGAGAGAGCATGCATAGTTAGTTACCTGTGATCATTGGCTGGGCTGACTGACAATGTATCAGTGCCATAAGCATGCCAGTCATAAGTTGCAGTTGTTGATTTTCACTCTCATCATTCACTCAGTATCAAAACTATGCTGGCATATTCACACAACACATACTCAGGTAGGCAACTCTTTCTTTGCCAGTCATGAAAGTCATGATTTTAATACACTCTGCTGTCCCTGCCTCATATAACCTAGCAAATAATAGAATTTTATTTACATGCATGCATTTAGTATTTAAATATGTCGTAGACACAGAGTCCTTTATATCGAAAGAATCAACCCTCAACCCATTATAACTACTATAGTCATCCTGTAATTATCCACGCTAGAAATAATTTCCCATTGTATTTTTCTGTAGTCAGAGTAATGGAGTAAATAATTATCACTGGATGGATTGTTTATAATTGCAAACATTTTAGCTACTTATGAAATTGCACAGAAATTTTGTAAAAATGTCAGTGGTGGCGAGTTTAATGGTCCATATGATAATTACCGTTAACTACGGTATAATTCCCCCTGGAGTATTATTGTTTTTAAACCTAAAATTTAAGGTAAAAAGATGCTTTTGGGGAACTATTTCGTTCATGGAGAATTAATTTTCAAGTGAAAATTTTTAATTTGTACCCAAAAATTATACATTGAAAACATTGGAAAACAGTAATGGCAATTAAGAAAAATAATTAAGTTAATTGTCTTCATCTGAGGGCAAAAGGTTGTCTTCCATCGCAGAAGCTGAATATTATCTGAGTGAAATTCTTATCTACATGAACATTGTAATACGGTGTAAAGGAAAATTGGAAAATTCATGTATTAGATGGGGTTCAGTGTCATTTTCATCACATGGGGAATTAGTGTCCAGGAGGAATCGTACCGTAGTTTACTGTAGGTTAGTTAAACTTCTGATAATAATTCGTTTGTGGTTTCAATAATGCAACTTAGGTTAACTTTATCTATTCAGATGTCCCTAAGATTTTGAATTTTAACAATCAAATTTAAATAAATGTGAGCTGCTTTAATTTATTAGCGAATATTCTAATTATATTTACAGAGGCAACTCCAAACCGAATGGCAAAAAATCGTGGAGTGTTCTGGTTATTATATGTGCCTATGACACTTGTAAGTATATAAAACTTACGTACTCTTCCTCATATATGATACTATTGTGTAGTGTAGTATTTATCATAATATCGTATCAGCAGACATTTAAAAATCTACTCTGCTCTGTCTTGAACTGTCTACGTAGATAGACACACAGATACTATAATAATCTTTAATACACAAATACTACTCACTTATCTCTACCCTTAATATTATATTGTATTCCATTGGATACAGTTGTGCACTACCATTCTTTGATATAGCTTTACTATAAGGTTTTGCAAAGTATGCAGTACGCTGTGTTTTCTTACTCCTTAACCGAAGATTTTCTTAATAATTTTATCCAAACGATAGGTTATAAGATTGTTGCATGTTTTCTTACACTAAGAAAGTCACTGTTAGCACTCCATTTAAGTAGACAAGATTGAAAATGCACGCTGACGATATAAAACTAGTTGAGGATCTCTTTTTGACTTGTTACTTTTCTTAAATCTTACACATAACATGCAAGTTGTATCTCAATTCCCAAATGGCATGGCATATCAATTCATTTTTATAGACGGTATAAGTAATCATAATATAATCCTTTAGTTAGGTATTACATTAATCTGTAATTTTTCATTAACCACACTGTACATGTGATTACATGGATAAGTACAAATAGTTCCTTCATAGTGTAATATGAAATATAATAACTACTGCCTCCAGAATAGAAAACTGTTACTTGCTTTCGTAGTGATATCATATTAACCAGACCAAGTTAAGCATGCTTAAGTATTTGCAAAAATATTATGCATGCGGTTTGATATTTAATATCCATGTACCAGCATAAAAATAAGCATGTATTAATATAGTGGTAAAATATTTCATTTATACGTTGGTATAAGGGCATTCATTCATTCATAGTATATGTAACCAAATCAAGTACACTGACATAATAACTTACATTCGTTGCAACCTTTAAAGTATAATTGTACTGTTTATTTGCAAACAACTTCCAAATTATAAGTAGATAAGATAAAAATAAGAAATATATTCACAGGAAAGCTACTGTACGGGAGGTGAGAGAAATGTGTCCAACACTGACATGGCTTAATGATTGACTGTAGTATTCTGTCATATGCTGTCTCGTTTAGCCGGCCACCTTGTCAGCATTCGCTTTTACTCTTAGCTTAGTTATGTATGTTCCGAAAACAGTTTAATATTAATGAACAAACTTTTGGCAAAGCAAGATCGTTATTTTGTTTTACATTTACAGCCCCCATGTTCATTTTTACAATGGTCTCTTACTTATACAATACATAACTGTACTATGTCAGTAAAAATTCCATGGGCTCATATGTTTTCAGTAAATGCTATATTCCTACAATTAATAGCAAAACAAAATAAATAAAACACGAAGATTATGGATAATAATAGTGTACTTGTAAATGGTTAATATTATTTGAGGGCGTAGAGTGGAGTTAATCGTGAGAATTAAGCCAGAAGACTATTAGTAACATAATCTTATAGCTTTGAATGTTCATTATGGTTTTACTATAACGTATTATAAGGAAAAATTAACATTGTGTTAGGACAAGACAACTCATCGCCTCGTATCATTCTTTCTTTTTATCGCCGTATCATTGTCATTCAATTTTTGCAGGATAATGTTCCCCACAGCATTTTATCTTCATATGTCTGGCAAAAATTACTATATTTTAACAATTTCAATTTTCATTTCAAAATGCTTTGTTTTCGCCGACCACACTCACTCTTCGTCACTCAACTTCAACGTCAGCTCAAGTCAAGTCAAGTCACACTTTCTTAATATTTGACAAAGATTTTAATATCTTCAAGATTTATTTCATTACTGATAAGAGTAACATGTAATCTGCTAATGGTCTGCTCTTCCTATAGCAATTATACAGTTCTAGCACTAGCAGCTAGGCTTTATCTAGTACATAATATTTATTGTGATTACAGTAGTAGTGTAGAAACACGTGTACCTACAACCTACGTAAATAGTAGGCAAATGTATTGTGTTAAATAATGTAATATTGCTGTGTACTTGTTACTTTCGTTTAGCAAAGTACTTTAATAGTAATTGTAGTAGTGGTACACTGTTTGAAGCTACATTTATGAACAAAAACACTACACCGTTGAGTTGACCGTACAAAGAACTACTTTATTTTGCCGACATAATAGACCGGATTTGTGGAATTGCTACTGTTATATCTTTCATTACCTATTGAATTGATCATTTTTATATTTTATCAATGGGACTATTCTTATTCCATAAAACTGAATTGTATTTGTATGTAGTAGGTATATTCTCGAGAAATTTTTGAACAAATGAGACATTCAACTCAATATTTTATAAACTATTGTTTATAGCAAATTCTTACTTCTTAGTTCTCACTGGGCTGTTTGTATAGCGATGCGATACCTAGGTAGAATTTTATCGGATGCTCTATATTTTATGTTTCTTCGACAATATTGTAAAGTCCATGCATTAATACAGCTAAAGATACATTCCTGTATTATATATCTATGTATTTTCTGTATGCTTAATAGTATATCGTATTTTGAATTAGCGGTATAAGTGCTATAGTTATATTATTTAGTTGGTGTAATTCTATAGCATTTTATCAATGTTCATTGCACTCACAATCAGTACATGTAGTTTGAAATACACTTTGATTGCTGGGAATAGAAGGAAAAAGTTCTTTTCCTTTAGCTTTGGTTTTTGGATGCATTTCACTTAAATTGAACCTTTAGTCAGAGTTGTAAAGTGAATGTCCATCCGATATAAATAGCCGTAGACAAGGTTGCACTGAAGATGGATAATCTCTAGATATTAGACATAGAAAAGGAAAAGTGTTTCCAACAGGATCAATCTATATACAATACCTGGTAGATATATACAGTAATATGTGTAAGTTGCTCGTTTCACTCTGAAACTCTGAAATACTTTTGACAACTTACAACTTTGTCACAGTGCAGTGAATTGGACTGAGCCGATACGATGTTGTTCTCATGATAACAACATGTAAGTAGGTACCAATTCCTAGGTACCTATTTAAAATATGAAGTTGACCGTATGCTCCTATTTCTTTTGTATTGGCATGCTACATTAAGGATGCATTTGACTCCATTGTAAATAGATTATTGCCGAACAATGAATACCTGTCTGTGAATTTATAGGCCAGTAAATACTACTTGGTAATTTGATTGATACACATTATGCGAAGTTGAAATACAGGTAAATAATACAGATAGGTAAATATTTCCACAGATTCTTGCCTGCCACTGTCTCCTATTTTAGGAGACAGGAATACTCAAAATCGAAAGTAGTAGTCTACATTATATCGCTGAGAATTTCACAATTACATTCCACTTTCAGAAAAGCATAGCATAAAATACCACCAGTTTCGCTATAAGGTAAAACGAAAACGTGTGCATCTAAGTAGTATGTGAAACCACGTCTATTTTAAGTTACCGTATGCATATTATGTATTATACTTGATTTTTAATATAGAATAAAACATTGAATATGTATATTTATAATATTTTAAGGTTGCTCTACAATCTAATACTTTTTGTCCTTAAAATTATTTTTATCCTACCGTAATATATCATATAATATTAAATAGGTACTGTTACTGTTAGTAATTCAATTGGACACTTCATGAAATCTAAGTAAATAGATCATTTTGTTCAAGGATGACATGGAAAAGAGTCTTTCTTAAGTCCTACTACAGATACTTTAATACATTCTTAAAGTTTGTGAAAATATTACAACCTTCACGGTTTTAACCATAATATACCATAACGTACCTTCAGAAGACTGCAGCAATTTAATTGATGTACCCTCACCACAATAGTCAATATATTATAGTAATCCCTTCAGTACCTAGCATAACTGTAGGCCAATGCATCAATCAGACTTGGCTATAAATCTATGTTGTTACTTGGTTTAAAAATAGTTTTACCTGGACACACTCTCTTCACAATGTGTCGAGGAGATATCAGTTTGAAGGTTAGAAGACAAAGAGGAAGGTAGGTATGTCAGATAAGACATACAAGAGATAGAATAGATAAGTAGGATACCTACCTACTTGAAAACCGAAAGTGCAGTTGCATAGTTTAGTAGTAATTCTTTGCATTTACATTTTGTATCTTCACTTCACCATTTTATTTGTACTTGTACCTACTACCTACTACCTACATTATCTATACATTCACAGGTAGGTAAGCACAAACAGTAAGTAGTAAGTACCAAGCACTCTAGGCAGGTAGGTTAGGTACCTATTACCTATCGACCAATCTCCCATTCATGTAAAACATTTGTATAATATGATTCACCCTTACAAAATATTAACTTCATGTAGAATTGGATATTATGGAAAGGGATATATACTAATAGTTGATATTGCTATGCAGTAGGATGTTTGTGTCTGCCTTGAGTGGAATCTGCTATTATTTATTTTGTTCCGTGCATTTAAGCGAAAGGTGAAAGGGTTGTGACACTAACTTTATTATTCTATGAGATATTCTAAAATTGAGAAGAGCCATGAGCAGAGATAAGAGAGAAGATTGAAAGCTGCAAGATTTCTTTTATAAATTACTGCGAGGAATTTTGACTGAGGAAAATTTTGAAGTAATCTACATAAGTACCTAACCTAGCAGCTCTGCACTCTGCACTCTACTCTGCACTTTTCATATTCAAATTCAAACTAACGTAAGTTAGTTCTGTTTTACAATGGATATAATATCATACCATATGCATTGTAATGTATTACCTGTAAACACGTTCGTTAGATCAGATGAATTCATGTCGCCTACACACGAACCAAACAAAGTTCATGATACTACATATTAAAAATACGAGTCGAGTATAAGCAATAGCATATTACTGTTTACAATGTTACTTGCAATTGCATTCATCTGTACTTTACTATCATGTAAATAAGTATCTACTTAGGTTTGTAATTGCAAACGTACCTTTTCCTATTAGAAAATAAAATTCCATTCATTAGTTTAATAGTAAAACTATAACGCAGTACGTGTATGTGTATACTTCATGTATTTCTTCACATATATTTATCTGTATACATTTTACATTAATTGTAGAAAACTACTCACATTTTTTTGATTGTAGAAAACATATTATTACCTTGCGTTGCATTCTTTATTTATAAGATAGGTGCATAAATATTATGCAGTTGTCCATAGTTATACTAGAAATATTTATCTACACAAAAACAGAGAATGCAGTTCTCTACTGGATAGAACGAAAGATACAATAAAGTGCAATTATAGAAAATTGCTCTGCCATGTACTATTTATGTAGTATTATACATAACTCATGCATGATTATTTTTATTATGGATTCCTAATCGGTAGGTATTCACAATATTGCTGGAGTATTCAGGGTGTATAAGTACATCAAATGTGAAACTGAAGCATCTAGAAAAATAAATAAAAAATAAATACTACGTAACAGGCAGAGATGCATTTGCATTGCATTGTTGATAAGAACAACTTATGAGCTAGTATGTCAGTGCTAACGTATAATAGTACCGTGAAAGCTGTAATAGAATCAGTTTCAGGTGTAATGCCTGTCTGCCTATATATACAGATAATAGATACAATAATGTAATGTGGTCGTAAATCTTCCTATCGTGCATATTCGCTCAGGCAGGTCAACAAGAGAAACTTTATGGATATTTAGTTTAGTTTCCCTCTGGTTTTAATGTAGGCTTGAGTGATTTGATTGCAGGGAAATGAAGGTTGAATGAATGAGTCCAGAGCAGTGGAGAGATGAGACCCGTGCCGGGTACTATATAATCAAACTGAATTAACTCACATCCTACCTACGGCTATCACCATTTTATGTTAATCCCAATCTTTTCTGACGCTAATCGCTAAGTAATAAAGCTGCATCCAATTCTTTGTGTTCACTATCTGGATGCGATGCACTTGCATGTAAATATTCGGTACTTCTATATACATACAATATAACACAATATACACGTCAATATCAAAATACGATTAACAATACAATATGGACAGCAACTTGCACATATTTTGAAGATAATCATATTGGAAACGTGACTTGCCGTCGGACTTCCCTTAACTCTTATGTTTAGCTTAGAGTTAGCATTGTTCATTACTTATTGCTTATACACATTTCATCCCATAATGCAACATTCCTATCATATCAGTAACCATACTGAATTAATCTAATAATCCAATGCAATCACTACTCACAAACTAATTACTCCACTTTGAAAACAAAAAATGATTTTAGTACTCTAAGTCATATTTAATCACGTACATGTTAGTACGCAGTAGTTTACCTTACGTCTTACATATCCAATAAAAGGCTATATAATCCATATATCCCCAGGATATAACATCTGCACTTGTACAATACACATGGACCATAAACCTTAATCTTTTGGTTGCATTATTTTACTTTCGGTTATAGCTTGTCCCATTTCTTGCCTTTAGAAGGCTTAAAAGCCTGCAAAATATACAATAAACATATTGTGTCTTACTTATATGTAGCGTACAGTAATAGCAAACGACTTTTTGCTTCTCTTGATTAAGTATTCACAAAATGCTAAGCATGGTAAATGGTAATGTGTTGATTACTTATGTTGACTAACTTTTAAACAATAGCTAAGATTATTTATACTTAAGAGTCGGGCTCACCATTCACGTGTGCATGGAGCTTATTGTTAGTGCGTGTGTAAATTATGTTGTACCTACCTGTAATTTCTACGTGTACCTACTTTCAATGAATGCCTACCTACAACTACACCTTATTGTACTAGTACTACCTACATGAATGTGTGCGTGTAGTTTTTATTTATTCAGTCAGTAAATATTTAACACAAGAATAAGATAGAAAGACAGGCAGAGGAAAGGAAACCAGGAAAGAAAAATGAAGAGAGCCTAACTTCATCTCCTCACTCACCAAGCAGACAGGCCAAGCCAGACCACAGAAGAGCAAAGAGCAGATGATATTCAAGAAAGACTTTCATTAGCACGCGTTGTCTTACCTCAAACATTATCATATTTATTTATTATGATCATCAATGGCATTGTCCTGTCCCGTCGGTAGTAGTTTACAGTTTACAGTTTACACTAGCAAACTATATAATACATTCTTTCTATATAGAATTTTGGTACCCGTACAACCATAAAATACAATTTTCCAATATAATATAATATATAATACGGTATTGAGAGAAAAGGGTGCTGTTTCTAGGCCACTGATACTTACATAGTGAAATATAATGTTTGGTATTGATGGGGCAGAGTGCATAATAATATTGTTTGCTCAGGCAGGCCAAGACTATAATGTTGTGTGGCAAGGCATGGCATGCAATGCAATGTCAGGACAGGAGAATTGTTTGTACTTATTGTTAGTCGGCAGTTACTAGTTTGTATGTTCTATATGTTTGTAGTTTACATTTACATTATTATAAATTTACCCTTACTCTTAGCTATGGATGTGGATGTGGATTCACGATCAGTAGTGTTTGTGGTAGTTAGTAAGTAGTATTACTGTTATTACTTTTAGTCAAGGTAAATAGATAAAGCAAAACAAAACTAAAGGAAAGCCATCTCTCTGCCATGGCATCATGAACCTCTCTCTCTCTCTCGTTCAATATATAATACATCTTGGTAAGTGTACCTACAGGGCTTTAATTCAATTCCATTCCAATCCAATCCACTATTATGGTTTTATAGTATAGGGACCGACAGTATTTAATAGTTTGTATGTACCTACACTACACGGAGTATGCCATTGAACTAAAACCCTTTGCCTTTAGTTGATGCCGAAGAATGGATTCAAATCAAGTCTATAAATCTATCATCTAATACCAATACCAATAGCAAACCAATTCATGTGTTTAGAAGACAGGCACGATGTTCTTGTGTATTGTATGTAGTATGTATGTACTACAATTGCACACACACTACATATTGGCCCACTGTTCCAATAACATACATTTCACATTTATAAACTTACTGGCCAAACAACTTTTTTCGTTGCTCGCTCACAATCAAGAATCTGCCTTGGAGTTAGAGTTAGTTGACTTGTAGTTTGTAGTTTGTAGTTGTAGGCTGGTATTGTACTTACTTTGTATTTATTTATTAGCCAAGTTCTTCTCTAGGGTTTAAGTGGATGGAGGTATGTTTGGTGGAGACAGAGAAGTGAGACTCCATATGGGATGCAGGATGGAACTAAGCTATTACCTATGCTATGTGTTTATACGATATACTCGTACGGTCGTACATGCATGGACTTAGGGACTAAAGCGATGAGATGATAACCGCATGGATTTTAGTATAGCAAAAAGCTGTTTCTCTTCTGTCCACTTGTTGATAATACTGACATCACATCACATCACATCCCATCACTCGCTCTTTTCACTTGCTCTACAGTCTCTAATAATGTAAATCTAATAACTATAATAATACACACTAACTAATATCCCTCCACTCTCCACGGAATCGTAAAATGTATTGTACCTACTCTACTGTCTACTCTTTCTAAAGCTTTAGCCACAATGTTAATCCATTACTATAGAGTTTGAGCTTCGGGTGACTAAACATCATGTCCGTCGGTATTTATAAAGAATCTCAGCATATCTATAAAGGATTTTGGCATACTGACAACTCCTTACCAGCTATCTGTGGTATAGTTACACTAGAACACACTATGCAGAATGTGATGAGCCAAACCAAAAACCACCATTAATTGCCTAGTCTTTACTTAGGCATCCACAGTTTTCGTTTCTCTTTTATGGAAAATCAGAATTTCTTTGTTGTAAAGAAAATCTAAAAGGCAGGACGGGATAATTCGTATAATACTATATTAAGTATTGATCTATGCCTATACAGTAACAATTTAGCGATACAAGAAATCCCTTACATACAATTACTATACTACAAGTGTATATCTTATCTTATTCATAATATAACAATAATCTACTTCGAGGTAAATGCATAACGAACTGTACAGTAGCTATAATATATTTATCTGCAATAGCAATGTTAATAGGTAAAATAATAGTTAATACATAGCTAGGGTTAAACGTGCAAAATTATTGTGTTCTTCAACTTAGCAGAGTATACAATTAGTAGCACTTTACTATAAATATAAGCTCATTAATTAAGTAAGCATCCGTATCCGTAATCATCTCCGGATGCAAAATATTACTTACCCTTGCAAATATTATATTATGTATGTATGTAATGTAATTACTACAGATGCAGATAATGGGTAGTCTGTACTGTAGTAGTACTTGGTAGGCATGTAAGTAAGAACTTTTTAGTTGATTTAATATACTACACGCATGCTATGTTAGTTCCCAGTAAATTAAAAAGTAAATATTTAATAACTCTAACGATTATTGGGAGAGTGATACTAAGATGGTAGTTGTATGTCATATTCTGAGCTGGGTGAGTGACTCTGGTGCTGGTGATCCCAGTGAAGCTAGGCAAGGACCCCCATACCATGTCACGTCAATTAAATTCAAGTCCAACCCAATCCAATGCCGTCGAGTCCATCAGATCACGTAGAGATGTGTGTTCGTGTATGTTTAATAAGTATGTTAGACAGTCCAGTCCAGAGAAACAACTTATTATGATTGTTTGCGAATTTCTCTTTAGTCGCCTCCTTCATCTGCTTTCTTGACTTCTCGTCTCACAAATTCAAAATACTTACGTACAGTTGCATTGCATTTTGTATTTTGCATGGGCTTGGATTGGATTTATGCTTAACTTCTCATAAGCTATTAGATACTTGTTACGTACTGTACAAAGTACAAAGTTTCTTTAATATTTATACATTAATGGGCTTATTGGCTATTATTTATTGCAATCGCCATTAGAATCATGATTGGTAATAATGTATGTAAAGTATTGTCCACTCTCTATTGTTTTGCATTAATTCCCATGTATATTTTCTTGTCTCTTTGCACGTAAACCTTAACTCTGTACGAAGTATGTTCGAAGTATGTTACATGTTACAACTGTTTGGTGCTCTATTCTAAGCATAATTCATACATGTGTACATACAAAGATGGAAACTATCTTATTGTTACATTACACCAGCAATAATATTACTACCTAATATTTTATTATTTTAGAATTCAGTTGACTTGTTGCAACTTTCTTTGCTTCAAATTGACTTGACTTGTCTTGACTCGGAACTTTGTGTTTCTATATAAATACATTACATGTTATACTTGTACTTACTAACTTACCTAACTGCATCCAGATCGAGGTGACTTATAGAACTCGTTCCTTTCCTTCATCGTTCCGCTCGTTCACCTCATATAGCGATCATTTTACAGTATAATAAAAATAATAAACTAAGGAACCAACAGTTACTACAACTTACAACCGATTCGATAGTTGATCAGCAACCAATCTCCCAAATGAAATCTCTATCTATTACATACTTACATGAAAACGGATAATGATGTATAGAATGTATGTACAATCTAGAATACTAATAAAGCTAATAGACAATACACATATAGACATTAGCAGCCAAACCAAACCAAACCAAACCAAACCACAATCTATAGATATACTATTACTTATCGTTACCTGAAGTGAAGAAGTGAAGGTACCTACATATCTTTATCGTATCGTGTGTGTGATATGTGTGTGAATGAACAGAACATGTCGTAAGGCCAATGGCCAACCAATGCAATGTCTCAAGTTCAAGTTAGTACACTACTCCATACATACCTACTACTTAAACGTACTAAAGCTAATGTGGTAAATGCATTGCATTGCAATAATATAATGCTAAATACCTAACAATATATATTTGCTAAGGAAGTTTCTTTCTCTTTAACACTTTTATTAAAGAAGGAGATCCGTAGCCGAAGACCTGACTATATACCTACCAGCTATATACTTATCTCATGTAGTACAATTACAGTACACTGTGTAATTATAATATAACTACCTACTATAACTACTATAACTCCACGTAATAATTTACTACTCGCAAACGAACTAAACGGACGAAATGCAATTTTCTTAGCTACCAGTTACTCGACTTGATTTGACTTGATTGACAACGATGTTTCACATTATGGCTAATGCTTTCAATACTTTCAGTAGGTAATTGTAATTGTAGTACACTCTTTGTGCGATGTGATGTGATGGTACAAGAATACTACTGCGTTTTACTTTACATTGCATGTAAAATATAAAACATGTATGCAAAGTAAGTTTAAATTGTAAGATATACTATATTGTACGAATATGATAACGATAGATAGCACGTAATAAAATACAGTCACATCACAACACAAAAGTAAGAAAAGTAAAGTAAAGTGGCCGCCCTAATTAATGGACAGTGCATTGCATAGTGTAGCATATAACATACAAGAGGATAGCCATCAACTTACTTCCACTTATTGGAAACTCTCTTTATTTATTCCTGTTTTGTTTCGATTTTTCCTTCGTGTAATAGAGTGACACGGCTTGTGTTATATGCAATATAGTCTACTGTAATTGTATGTATATCAAAACTAATGTGGAAGTAACACTAAGGTAGTTAACTCAAGACATGTTAGTTTTCTTATGATATTATTACCAGTATTGCATAGGAAAGTCATACAGGAACAAGGAACGAGCCAAGTCAAGTAAGTAGTATGTAAGGTAGCAGCTTTAGCTTACAAACATAACAACATAGCACCTTCACTTAATAAATACATACATAAACAGTAAATAAGAGAGAAAACGAATTTTTACACATCTGCACAATAGGTGAAGAGAACACAACCTTCTTTAAGCTCATTTATTTTATCAGCTTCTTATTAGCTGTTGCATTATAAGTGTAACTATAATATTCTTCTTATATTCTGTACTAATCTATATTCTATATGTATCTTACTACTGACTAGACTACCATGCACGGAAAGTTATCTATTATCTGTACTCTGTATCTCTGTTGCCTGCTGCCGTACATAGTTCCATGTCATATGGGATACCTTTAGCTTTAACTTAGGTACACATCACACATGTTATTGTTGTTGGATATTCTTAATATTATTCTTATACATAAATTCATGTCTTGTCTGGTTTTATGTTTCTTTTCTGCATTTCTGTTGTCTTATTAGTCGTATAATATGATTTTCCTCTATTTGAGCGACTTGACTTGGCTTGACTTGTCTGTCTGGCTTGTTGCTTCTTGGCTGGCTGGGTGGATCACTTCCTCTCTCTTTCTCTTCATGTCCATGTCCACGAACGACCACTAAACTAATGCACATGCATTCGCTTCACTATCTACTATAATATGTTTATGTATAGATGTATGTATGTATGTCTGGCCGCTCTTCCAAGCCAACTTCCCATCGGAAAGGCCGTTTAGAGTGTTGACTGACTTGTTGACGACTCTGTTTCCTTTTTCTTCATTCATTCTTCCTTGGACACTGATCCGTACCTTACCTAGGTAGCTATAAAATAGCTAACAGTATCTAGAATCTTCTTACCTCTTCTTCCTCTAGAAACCGTTCCTTCCTCAAAATATTTGTACTACTGATATAAACAAAGCCATTTTAACAAACAGATTACTATCTGTAATCAAGTGCGAATTTAGTTCATTCATACGGATATCTAGGTAAATACTAAATTCCCACGTGTTCTAAGGATTTACTATTTACCTAAATTCACACCATTTTCTCAGTCTCAGCAAGAGACTGAGATTAAAGGACTGCTAAGAATATATTCCATCTATGGTGCTTATGTCTGCCTTGGCCTAGTCTATGGATTAATTGTCTCTATTGTATAACGTGAACAAAATAATCAAGTTTGCGAGTTTGGGCTTCTAAGAATTGTTTCCCGGTGTTTCCCAATATAGAAGGCGAAATTATTTTGAGTGATATGTTTAGTGATAAAACACTTTGGTGCCAGATCAGTTTACTTTCCATGAATCATATGGAATAATTACACGCTAAAATAATTGGCATTTACAAGTTACGGTGGTATTTGTAATTGGATGGAAAACTCAACATGTGAAGTTAATTGTTGAAGCATATGCATTGTACAATATGGAACTAAATACTAAGTAAATTAGTCTTTCAATAACTGTGACTGTGAACATAATTTCCGTGTGTGCATAATACCTTATACACGAAATCAACAGTGGTTCCACTTTCTCTGGGATATCTTCTTACAGTAAACAAATGACAGACGTGAGTTGAGATTGTGAATCTTTACAAAAAGTGGAATACACACGCTGTGTGTATTTATCTGGATAAATTGACGAGGGTTCATGGTTCATTTGTGTCTGTTCTGTGCACGAGTAACACTGAGAATTACTTATAATTAGAAAACGAAATATTGAAGTCGAAAGTTCTACATGTTGCACTCCACCTTTCTGTAATTACTAATTGTAAGTTAGCTGCAGAATCGGTAGTTTGACTTTTGATGCTGAAAAAAATGGAATGGTCAAGCCACTTCTCGTCTACTAACAGCCTCAGTCTCGGTAAGATGTTTTTGATGATTTCTATTACGATATGTTAACCCGGCCGGTATACTCGCATGGCATGCACGGGCACACATGCGGGAAATATTATAGAGTAAGCACACAGTACCGGAAATACATGAAAATGAAACTATTCCATTCTTGCTGGTAGTAATATTTGGTGAAATAAGCTATAAATACTATAACGGCAAATTCGTACATTTTGCGAACCAGAACTTCTTACATGTTATGCTTCCGCGGTACATGGAAAAAATCTTTTTTCATAAGATCTTCAATTATTTCCTTATGTACTGCTCGTAAAATGTTTTGGAAACCGAAGCTTCAGACGGTAAAAAGTTTTCTACATTTTTCGAAATTAAGACATTGACAATCTTGCCCATTTGATCTGAAAACCTAAAATTGCAGATTATAATTATTATCTAGAACTACAACAACAAACCATGTATACTAACCTGCATGGTTAAGCTTATTACTTACATACTATCACTTGAATAGAAAAACACTGGCAGCACTTTTGCACTGTAACCAGATTGGCTTAATTACCGATATGAGTGCGACTAGGATATGTTACATGCACACATGAGTAGATAGCTTATTTTAATGACAGAAAGGATATACCTTCTTAAACAATAGATAATAGACATTTATGGTGTCCTTATAGCAGAAAATTATATTTAGCACTGCCGAATAAGTCAACATTTCAAAGTGGTAGACAATTAATGCTCAAAGTAGTACAATTGCTTATTTATTGCATTCTCAACTACTTCATACTATTATAAATGTTTGCAGTATACTATTGCTGAGTATTTACTTTAGTTATTCTATGTTTGTATCTATAGATAATAATAGTCTTTTTCTAAACAATACTTTTGTATTAGTAATAATAACTATGGAGTTATGTATTGGTAATAATACACATCTTTAATTACTGAATTAACTACGGTTGTTATTGTATGTAAAATGTGTTTATCACAAGATCCGTTATAGTTTTTACTATTTCTAAATCCAAATACACATGCATGTGCATTCGAGACAGACAGGTATTATTTATATTTTCACCATACTACATATAATAAAAAGTAGGTATATTTCATGCTTATACTAACATGCCCAGGAGGATTAATTAGAGAAGAAGACGTAGCACATATTAAATGGTTATCACTTCGAGACATCCCCTTCTTGCATTGAATGGTAAACACAAGGCAACACAACGACAGCGACAGGATAAAAAATGAGTATGCACATTATAATGGCTAACAATAAGTGAGCAAGTTGAGTTTGAGTTTGCGAATGCTAACATTAGCAGTGAAGAGATTAAAAGAAGAAGCGGAGAGACAGCTAGGACGCATCCTGGGATACAGCTTCCACAAAGAAAGCTTTCTTTTGGTTTATTATTGGCAATAGTAAAGAAGTTGATTGGATTGCATTGCTTTGGTTGACGATGACAGGACTCAGAGAGTCGGCAGGTGAGTTGAGTTGACTGAGTCTTTAGTTTGGCATACAATCTCTATTCTAAATATATACACATATAACAACATGTACGTGTATAAGAATACTGATATATATTCTAGTTAAATCTTTGAAGGTTTATTTACATGCAAAATAGTATTATAGATTTACTTATAATATAATAAATATTATATTGTGCCTCCTGCCTATTGCAAATGTGTTGGGGTACATAGTAATAGTAACCAATAATAAAATACGAATCATAGATAGAATGCATGCACCACAGCGTGCACAATGCAAAGGAACAACCTCATTAATTAGTAGCTAATTAAAGTGGGAACGCAAATGAGCTAAAGCTTAGCATGAATGATGAATATTGGATTGGGATAATGGAGTACTGTTGATTCTGTTGATGAGACCAAATCGAGAGAAGGAGTGCACAACACTACATACTATACTTAACTTATCTTTCTTATTATTAAATACATTAACGACAGGCAAGAGATGAAAATAGCCAGGAGACACGACACGGTCGTTGTAGACTGTAGAAGGCTGACTTTGTGTGTACTCTGTACAATAAAATTGGGAATTGTAAATATTTTGCTGTCCTGTCCTTTACTGTTTGCACTCCGGAGTCCCGATCCGTGTTTACACATAATAATATGTGGTGCGATATGTCGTACTTACTAGTTAGGTATGAGCAATGTAATAGGAAATTACTAGAAATAAATAAATATTATACCGTAAAATACGCATAGCTAAATAGCTAGTACCCACTACCTACATTCTTCTTATTTTCAATGGAATTTATTGCTATTCTTAAAGCACAATAGGTATAATAGGTAGGATGGGCAGGTGTTATATCTCTCATAATGTTTATAGCAAGTAGTAAGCTGTAAGCTAAGCTCTATCTAAGAAGAATTATACATTCCATCATTATCTACGGGACATATCAAAGAATGCACGTGGGAGAAGAAAAGCATCGCTAAACATATTTCCAACAATGAAATATTTTACAATGAGATAGTTTTACTATGCGCATGCTTCTTTCTATGTACAGTCAAACTTCCGAACTGAGGAATTAGTAGGTTAGGTACAGATTTTCAGAAGATATGTAAAATGTAAAAATAGTATAGGAATCTAATTCTTAAAACCAATTATAAAGAAAGGCTCCTGTATACGCTGACAATTTTAACTGTATAGCTATAATTAAGTTATTTACACAGGTATAGAAAACATACAGCTTCTGAACGATATTTGTGGAATTGTGACTGTCGTAGCACTTAATATTCATAATATTACATATTAGCTAGGTACTACTATAATTTTACTGAAATGTCTTTATTTATCCACTCTACATTATCAAATAGGTATTTAGTGTTCAAACATTTAACTAATTGTTGAAGCAAATTTTATTTGGATTTCCACTTCCATTCAACTGCTCTCCTTTATTGATTTGGGCGTGGGTGGTGGTCTCTCACCTAAAGTATTACAGTACGATTTTTATATCTGTTGTTAAGAATATTAAGAGTATGCAGATGTGTTTAAGCTAGATTATGGATGTCCGTGTGCTAAAAGGAAATCCAATGGAATGTTATTTGTATATCTATGCCTACCAAAGTACTCTAGTACAAATACCAATATATTATGACAGTGCACTATACTTATGTATGAATATGTCAGTAGTAAATATATTAATGTTTACTAGTTTACCTTGATGCTCATCCTCTCTTATCTAGTTTGCTTACTTAAGTGAGTACAATGCATTCTGAGGATAAGCCATCCATATGTACTGTATATACTATGTGTCTGCATTTTGTGTATTCGTCACTTGAGAATCGATTTCAGTGCAGTGCAGTGAAACTACATTACCAATGTATGTGTCCATGTGTGTATGTTTACATATCTGAGGCGAAGTAATGTAACGCAATGTTATCCTGTTGTACTTTCTTGCTTACTATAGAGTGTGTACTGTCTACTTATTGGAGTATGTGTGAGTACAGTACACATGTTAAAGAGTGGAAGAAGAAATGTTTTCCTCGTCTCAGTCTCATCCTCATCTTCATACCCAAACATCAGAACAACAGAACAAGATATGCTTATATGCATTCGCATGCCATCACATTACATTAGATTATTCCCATGCTAAGTCAAGCCTTGCCAAGCCAAGCCACAGGCCTGTATTAATGCTCCACTCACAAAAAACTATTCATTCATTCACGAAACATCGCATCTCAGTGCAGCAAGATTCCGCCTGTCATCTCAGTAGCCTACTTATATTCCTGTCTATGATGGTGAATTTATGATGGGGACGAATGAACATCGTATACAAACTAATATCCTACCTTTAACTAACATAAGAGCAAATACGTGGCTTGACTGGACTTACATGACTCGACTTACCTTGTCTTGGCATGTCTTGGCTTCCCTGCCTATTTCCCTACTTAAGTAATTATAATATTTTTATTATTACTTACTTATGTATTACATACGTTATGGTGATGTTAGTTCAGCATTTCTAGGTATTTACAAACTATAATATTCTCTTCTTGAAAATTAAACAAGTTGCCTTCCTACAATATTTAGTACATGCATGGATATACAATACACAATACACACTGTATACAATCGTAGCTTCCGAGCAGAGACTTGATTTTTCATTCCAACGTTTTTGACAATCTAATTCAGCTAAATGCTTATATTCCCTGCTTCAGATGTGTATCTATTCCTAAAGTGCATTTCGTAGTGCAAGGTAAATAAAATATTATTCGCCCAATGAAGAACACTAAGGTTTTTAGCTAAAAATCTCATCATAAATAAGCTAAGTACATATGTGCATCACATTCGTAACAAATACGGCATTTTTGTCCTTATGATGGACAATAATGTTACTTCAATGTTATTAGACGTGATGTTACTTTGCTTATTGTACGTGGTCAAACATAATAGTACTACTTACATCTGCATACACCATTTTAAAAATTACAATTTCGAGAGAATTTACTTACCAAAGAGTCTTATAAGTATATACTTAAGTACTACAAAATTCTTTACTCCTAAATACAATTACATTATATAGGGTTTGAAACATAGAATGCATTTAAGAAGTGCATACCTATGGAGTGAAATATAGGAAGGAAATCAAATGTAATATTCCAGATCCCAAGGTAAGTAAGTATAAACAAATTTTAGATGACAATGCATAGAAAACTAGTGTAACATCAATTTGATTGGAGTTCTTAAGAGCCACTTGACTAAATTAGATCTTATTCCTCTTCAGTTGAATGGACTATTAGTAGCACTCTGACTCTGACTGTCTGTACTGATCATGTCAATTTGAGCCAAGAGCCAACTACTTACTGAACACAGGGGGTTTCTTTTTCAATTCTCACTTCTTATGAACTGTAATAGATATTTACTATATAGGTGTATGTATTTAGAATTAGATGTTAAAACTTAAGGTACATTTGCATCAGTTAGATATTAATGCATATTAAGCTAGTAAGTAGAAGTATCTAAACAGTGCTACAGTATATTCCCCTATATTTAGTTAGTTACTTTGATACTCTGTGCAATGTTTTACAATGCAACAATGAATTGAGCTGACGAGGTGACGGACAGAAGAACCCAACAATAATGAGAATTCTTAACTAACGTAAACGTAAACGTAAAGTGAATTGCTGATGCTGAGCTGAGTAAGTTAGTAATAGCAAGGTGGATGGTAGGATCGTAGGATGGAATTGTTGGAAAGATAGATAGAATAGTTGTAGTACAAGTTGCAACTGTAGGATTGTTGTAGTGAGGTGCGTCTCAACTCAACTCTCGGCATTATTAGTTTGGCTGCAGAAGGAACAGGTGCTTTTCCCTTTGCTCCTTTGCAACAAAGAGTTTGTGTACTGTACAAGTTCCATACCAAGTAGTGGTAGTAGTAGAATAGCTACTACTACTGTTGTACTACTATTTAACTAGTTATTTGAAAGATTTCCAATTCTCGTTTCTTTCGTATGTAGGATAATATAATATTATATTATAATATTCCACTACAACAACAATCATACTTGGATCGTGGATTACATACAATACTGACTACTGACTACTACTACCTGTGTGTGAGAGATCGAAAAACCAAGATTTTTCCTTTCGTGGTGCAGGACAAGTTTTAAATTACAATTTAGATCTAGCTCTATACAGGTATTGTACTCGTATAGTAGCATATAGTGATCAAAGGAACCAAACCCTACTTTGCTACATGGAATACAAATACATAATCACTAGATACATACATGTGTGAATACGAATACCTAAACGTAAGTAGTACACGAATTTTTTTGTGAGACTGATCCTACTTGAATCTTGATTTTAGTTGAGACAGTGAGGTGGTATCTATACTAGGCTCTGTGCTTCTATTCTACTACACTAAACTACTTTTCCACCATTTTTCTGAAAAAATCCTATTATGTAGCTGAATTACATACAAATGTGCACTTAAAATACTAAGATTGAGTTCAAATAGCTTAGCTCTAATCAGTGTTATGTAAATTAATATATTTATGACGGATTCAATAACTATTGAATATAATTGTTGTTTATATTGAAAAGCAGCAGATATTCCAATGTATAGATAGTTACCAGCTTGGCTTGGTCTGGCTCAAGTGAATCTGTGAATGTTTTGTGCAATGGAATATTTTTGAATGGAATAAACCCATTTTTTGTGGTGCTCGGTTATTACTGGGTGAAGGAGGATTGTTCAAAACCTGAATTACATCCTGCTCTTTATTAAAGGGTAAAGAGGAAAGGAATTTTGTATCTTCCAGCTTTGAAATCTTAAAGCCTCCAGTTATTGAGTTCCTAAAGTTATTTTTGTAGAAAAGGAGGCGAAACAATAAATATCCCAAATTGCTGTTAATAACCTTTCTGCTAAGGTGCAAGAAACGATTACAAATATTTATATGGCTCATCGTCAGTCCCTAAATATTTCCCGAGTTCCCTTAAGTCATGTTGCCAGAAATGGTTTGGCCTGGACATGGATTCTGGAACTGGCTCTGTAGATACGTTACCTTGTGTGCTCAGTGTGATATGACTTGACAGTGAACTCATTTTTCTTAGCGAGAATTTTCCCAAGTTCACTTCACTTCATAAACCAACGTTTCTATGTATGTATTCCATTATCCTACATACTAAAAACTCCGTTTTTATATTCAGTCAGCTTTGTTAAGAAGGATTTGACCGAATTGGTAAGCTCTTTCAGTCTACATTATGCTATTAGTATTAGTCATGTGATTATTCCAACTTCCAACTGCAACTCCATCTAAACTAACAATACCAATAAGAAGTAAACCATAATAATATTAGAATACAATACATGACAAGTATCTGTACAAGGAAAAGAGTTCCTACGTTATCTAAGCAAGTACCACTACCCCCAACCAATTCTGTCGGTTAGTTCTTTAACAATTTTAACTTTGTCGTGTCATCATCAATCATGGGATAGCCAAGAGACAATCCAAATCCGACCAAAGGAACTTGCACATTCTTTTTCCTTATAAAACCACCAGTAGACAGAGATAAAAAAGGTTGCCACCATTAAATGTTAACATTAGGTACTTAGTTAGAAAATGGAATATGTATCATCTTCCCGTTTCTTTCCAAGTACAAGTACAATACTAATATAACAAAATACCTTGTCTTCCTATTGCCTTCTCTGGTCTGGTCTGGCCTGGCCTGACTTATCCTGGCATTTCAATTTCCATTCTCATCTGCAAATGTCTTTCATTACCATTTACTCCTTATTCCTATTTCCTACACTCTTCACAATTATTATCCTTGTGATTTTTCAAGCCGTTTCATTTGGGGATTCTCAAATGCATATAGCCTTCATAGTCTACCTGTGATTAATCACCATTTTTATGCACACATTCAAAATATTATACTCTAGTTACACCAAATGCATTTAATAGTGCACCGTAGCTTGTATCTAGAGTGCACACAACATATCTGTGGTTTCATGTTCAGCTTGCGTGGTTATCAGAGATTTTAGCGTCATGAATTTTTACATAAGCCATTTGAATTAACTGAATAATGTATTACGTCTATACTTTTATAACTTATATATGAAATGCACATATATAAAAAATTCAAAGGATTTACCCTTATTTACAAAGTTAGAACTACATACCTACTTTTTGTGTTATGTTATGTTGTGTCTCAATTTTTCTCCATAAATATACGTTGTAGTTATAGTATTACAGCGTTGATCTTAATACGTTTTTTGGGATAATGGATTATATAGGTAGGTAGGATTAAGTATGATAGCTTTTAGTAGTTTTCAATGCATGCAAATCGGATGAGATTGCATCCTTGTAATAACCGATGAGTAATGAGCCGTGTATGAAATCAACCAATGATCTCATGATGAAATGCAACTGTATTCTTATGTATTCTTTGGCATTGTAAATAAACTAACGTAAACGTAGCTATCAAATAAAATATTTCATCATGCAATAATACATTATCATCATATGTATCATCGTGCGTACATGCATATACTAGTTGCAATCTCTTAGCTTATCCTATTCCGAGTTAAGTTCTTACTTAACTACAAATATTATACAGGATATTGAATATAACTAAAACAGCAATAATACCTAGTACTTAAAATTTATTTGGTTGGATTGGAATGTACCTACCTACAAATAATGCTACATAATACCTATGTACCTTGACTTGAACAGTTAGATTATTTACAGCATAGCACACACTTAAAGAAAACATTAAAATGTGTTGTATTGTATTGTATACACATATAGCAGATTTATTACGGTACTTTTAAATATAGACACGAAATTAGAAAACAGGTAGGTAAAACAAATTCATAGACACTCACTTGTACTTACTTAGAGGCAAGAACACTGCAACAACTTATACTCACGAACCATTACACACAAAATAATACTAGTTTTGCAATGCAATGAAAGGCTATCGGTACAATCAAATGTTAGGATAGGTTTCGGTTGAATATTTTGTATTTACAGTAGCGCTCGCTGTTTTAACTTACATTCTTCTGTGCAAAGTGCAAAGTTCTTATGTAGCGATTGGAACGATAACTTTGATTACAACATTTTACTTCACAGTAGAAATTTTTCTCAAATTATTATTAGTGTAGCTACACGTAATCGGCAACTTATATCATGTACCTATTTATTAAATACTTCTTGGAAACACATTATGGT
The DNA here is from genome assembly GCA_034694165.1 of Tomocerus mixtus. NCBI lineage: Eukaryota > Metazoa > Arthropoda > Collembola > Entomobryomorpha > Tomoceridae > Tomocerus > Tomocerus mixtus. The sequence goes on from JAQFYC010000630.1 coordinate 43,827, forward strand.
CTACCCTTAAGTATCAATCCCAAAACTACAGAAAGCCTCAAGATAATTGAATTATTGAAGTGAATGCCTTGTTAAACATAAGTAAATGCTGTAAGTTACCTTAAATTACTTTAAGATTTTTTGTTGTACGCCGATTAAATATGTTTGACTGTATACAAAGACTGCAATGCAGTGCAATGTGATTAATCAGATTAATAAAGATAACCAAGTAGACAAAGAAGTGTCAGGGTACAGAGGAAGAGAAATCATTTTTAAATATTATTTCAGAAAGCAGTGGGACATGGATGGAATAAATATCAAGTAAAAGTTTTCAGGATTGCATACATGTAATGAATCTATCTACCTATTCAATCTACAAGGCTTAGTTACTTAACCTTCTACTTTTAGTACCTTAAGGAAGAATAAATAGTGCAAGCAAGGTCGTTTCACAGGTTTATGGAATTTTTGATAAGTATAAAGGATTATCTAGTTTGCATTTAATTATATCGATGTATTACTTATCTTTATGTATTTACTTAACGCTAGTTTGATGCTATAAAATTCACTATAGTAAAATGAAAATTTCATGATAAGACTAAAGCATATTACGGAGTTTTTCAGTCAAATTAAATTTTGCTTGCTGTATCCGTGTTTACAAATAATTTCTTTTATGTAAAATATAAATTTCCAATTACTCATTTAGCGCAGTAATTGTAGGTAGTATCTTCAATGCCAATGAATTTATTTGTTTGTTGAAGAATTTATGGCTTTAGGTAATTTTATAATAATGTAATATTGCAATAGGGGTAGTAGGAAACTGAATCCTCCATAAAATTTCATGACCACACATAACCATAAAACAGAGGAAAATGTAAAAGCAATAACTAATAATCTGGATAGATGTACTGATAATAAATATGGCATTTATGTACGGTTTTGCAATTTAAAGTATGATTTACTTTCTTTAGAAATGAGTATTAACCTCCCAGATTGATTTTATAACAATAAATATGCAATAGGCTCGTTAAAATGTAGATGGTCAAGATTAAATCTGCCTACGCTGATCTTTGTTTATATAACATTTTTATTTTTATGATAGCTTTATTTTAAAAAAATGAAAGTTGTAATGTTCTCCGTAACTTAACTTGATCAGTATGTATGTACAGTATTGAAGATAAGTAAGTAGTAGTATATGTGGTTTAATTAACCGCATCCACCTTGATAGTCTAATGTATTTAGGAATACCTAAAGAAGAGTTTGCCATTTATGGGAATGTTCAGTTAGGGATTGAGATACGGTTATGCGAGACAGACTAACTAAGTACACGATAGTAAATGCCAAACCTGGGATCTTAGCTCAACTGATATCCTTCTGAGGAAGTCTCTTCTGAAAAGATTTTTCTGGATAGTAAATATATAACACATATGTACAGATATAGGTAATAAATAGTACGGGATACGAACACTTGAAAGTGGATTTACGTTCTTTTTATGTGTAGGTATAAATGAATATCATTGTATCGTCTTGTAATGTAAAATGTGCTCAATACAGATAGGAGCCGAATTACTATGTACTATGGCAAAGAAAAACAAGACGATTTACAAAGGTGCAGATTTTGAAAATAAAAATGCTTAGCAAATGAATATTTGCATACATATCCTTTCTCTGCTGATTTCTAAATAATGGATTTGATTGCATAGAGCGAAGTTGCAACGGGTGGCAAATATTTTTCCGCATGATCACAGTAAACTATTATTTGTGTTAACTACGGTAGTGTGAAAAAAACTAAAGTTATAAATAAATCTGGAGTAGGAGAGGATTGTACAGTATCTGACATGAGCTACAATAGGGGAATAATGGCAATAATAAATATAACAGTTTACAAATAGAAGGGCTATTGTGCTAGTTATTTTTGATTGTGTGGCTTGGCTTGGCTTGGCTAGGAATAGGTTACTAATTCAAAGTAGAGTTATCTCCTAATACTACCTACTGGGTTTGGATTATACTGGGGTAGGATAGAAGTCAGTCAGGAACGAGTATGTATGTGTTGTCTATATGATTATGTATATAAGGAGTACTATACCAATATAGGAAGGAGGAAAACTCGTAAATAATTCTTGAATGAGGTAGGATAGGAGAATAACAATAATAACAATCATAATCACACAGGTGAGAACAGATTGGTGGAGAGGAGAGAAATAAAATTCTCATGCTACTTAGGTTCACTACCACTGCGATTGCGAATTGCGATACAATACGATGTGATGCGAGAGTTCTTGGGTAGGTAGTTTAAAGTTCATTTTAATTTTGATATCTGACGTCTAGTGCAACTAACAACCATGCAATGTAAAGTGCATACAGATATTATATTTTATACTACGGGGCGATGCAATGGAAGCGGAGCGAACTAAGCTAAGCGATCCCAAACCAAACGAACTTTTGCCATGCTATCTTGTGTATCTTTTCTCTGAAGTCTATGGAAAATCAATGGAATGCATATTAAGCAAAGCTAACTAACAATAAAGCAAGAGAAATTGTAGAAAAATATAACTTATTGTTAGTTACATTAGATTTTACATGGAGACTTAATAGATACTTACCGTAGTACCTGTTAGCTGTGCGAGTATTAAATAAATGTATGCACTTCTATTATAAGGGCTGACTTTTGAAATATGATTTGATTACATGGCGTTACGTTATCTATCTCGGTAATTCCATTTGCTCTGTGTTGCCTTAAAAAATTGCAAGTTCAATCTAACGGATGTTACGTGAAAAAAGATTTTCGTACAGTAGAATTCTACGGAACGAGGAGGAACAAAATTAGAGCAAAAAACCATGTTCTGCTTTGACTTTGCTAGGTATTCCTTCTTGCTTTGCTATGATGCTCTCTATGATCTATCTTGTCTTATCTTCCATATACATATAAATATAATATAACATCTTATAGTGCAATAAATACACAACACAAAGTTAGAGCTGAATATCTAGTATTTACTTACTCTCACACAGACAGACATACAGACAGATCTAAGTCACTATTATTTATATTATGTATGTACTTAAGTACAATGCTACAATCAGTGCAGTATATCTGTAGTAGTGGCGTGGCAGTTTGGATTTCAGTTGTATATCTGTAATCGTGTAAAATTTGAGTGTGGCATGGCATGCGGCTTGGCTTGGCTTCCTTTGGCTCGGCTCTGATGCAACTTCAAGATTGAATTAAATAAATTGCGAGAAAAACCATAGAGATTATGTCAGTGATACTAGAGGATAGAATTTAAGTTGTTTGAAAATTGTGATGCATGCGAGGAGTTGACAGAAATTATGACGAGTAAAGCGAGCGAGGCAGCCAAGTGCACACCGCTACACAAAATATCATCATAGCGGCAATCTTATTACATTTACATCGTATTGTAGTCCATTTCACATTATTTTTATGTAAGTATGTGGGTGCTTTAGAGCATTTAAACTGTGATACTGATATTTAATACTCCCAGGATCTATCCAATAACAGTATTTAACTTTAAATAATATTTTATGTCAATATTGCATGCAAAATGAACTTCTTGAAATTTACACAAGAAAATTAAATTAATGAATACTCGTAGTATTCTGATCCTTGTAATATTCTTCCATTCTTCTCTAAAATATATGTAGCATAATATAAGAGACATGCAGATTTGAGATTGTAGTCATGAACTGGAGTGGAGGTTGAGTCTTGAAACGCGTAGGTAGGTAGTCTATTGTATTGTAGGAAGTAAAGTGCGATTGAGATTGAGTGTGTGCTCTGCATTGTGCAGTATAATAGGAGCAAACCAAAGTTTAGTCCATGTTCATCTCCTTCTCCTCCTTGCGTTGTCCTTATTCTTCAGCAAGTACAAGTGTCATTTACCATAAATGCCGATTTAGAAAAGTTGCTGGTGCTGAGTGAGTGGTTTGGTTTAGATTGGATTGGATTCGTTGCGTAAAACAGTTTTTTTAACCAACTATTCTGTATTTAGCTTTGCATGCTCACCTTTTTTCCAATTTATAATTGGATACAAAGAAATTCAAGTGAATCAGCAAGTAAAGATCTAACACTTAGCTCTGCTCGCTGTACTGTACATACTGTACTACTTATACTATTATCTATTTAATATCCCATAATGTGTGCTATACACGTACATCAGAGCAGACCAGGGCATTGTTACATTTTTTCCTCTTCCTTTGTCAAAGGTTCAGTTAGGCTTCACTTCAGTACCAAAATGGCACTAAGAACACGACGACTCACTGATTGTGGGTCTATCGTCTATTCTGTTACACTACACCTACGGAAACATACCATACACACTCCACTTAAACTATACACAACCTCTCCAGGACATAAACCATGAATAACTATTAAAATACCTACTAGTATGCTGCATTTTTGAGACAAAACCTTTGCACTCTATATTTATAACGTTATACAGTTACGAAAAATGCCTTCGTACGATATAATGGTTATGTAAAAAACTTTGATTCTTTCTTAATACTCTTTTGACATTAATTTTTTCTATTCGATGCTCTACTTTAGACAGGAGGAATTTCTATCTTGTATGTTGAAAAGATTATGCCAGCTAGCGTTATGCTGCTTTTTACATCCTAGCAGTTTTTCTCTCGAAATCATTACTCTAGACTTTTTCTCACATAGCTGAATAAATTAACATTGGTAAATTGTAGAATGGAGTTCTGCTTCATAACGGTTTAATTTGTTATCATTAAATGAACGTTTTGTTATATTCTGTTTGTGAACAATTTTATAGAGAATTTTATATAAAAATTAAAGGTAAAATCAATATTTGTAAAGGTTCATCCAAGTAAATGTAAGTACATAACAAAACAAAACTACGTAATGTAATGAATTCATAACAATAATAATACACAATGAGGATGTTGAACTGTGCTCTAAGGTTATATAGTTTTAAAATTCGTCTCGTATTATAATTACAGTGAGAGGTAGTGGTAATGAATTAAATTGGCGTCCCAGACGGAAGCAGAACATTGAACTGTCTTTAGATTGCAGCTTCTGAATTAAAGTCATGGGATTTTAGCGGAATTGCTCACCTGAAAATTACAGACTTGCATTTCATGCAATCTACGTACATAGACAGTGTAGCTTCTTGTCTTGCTCATTTAAATATGATAAATTATAACTAGAAGTAATTTTTGGTTTTGTTAGCTTTTACGGTGGTGTGACCCAGTAATGTAAATACGAATGCATTTTAACGCTAGATACTCACAAATAACTTACTTCTGTTGAGTTGACATTTTATGGAAGAGAGATAGAAATTTAGGTGTCCCTTTATATTAAACTTATCGTGGAAAGAATGGAGGAAGTATAACATGTAAATTGCTGTGTACTAGTGGTAGTGGTAACAATAAGTTTAGGAAAGAGACAGGAGATTAAAGTCAGGGTGTATGGAATGACAGATATGGTTAAAATTATGGTAATGTGTGGCTTGGCTTCGTCTTTGTGTTTGTAATCACAATGGAAGGAGAATCATTAATAGACGTTCTCACCCACTTTATTTTTTTGACTAGACTAACCGTTGTTATATTTGTCTTTAGGACATACGAAAAAGAAGATGACTTACTTCACGGGCTATTTACTCGGCAAAGTCCAACTGGACGGCGCCATTCGATCCGAAGTTTTGGCGAGTTTAGTTGAAACATTACTACAGCGCTATCAACCTTCTGACCCCGCGAAGAAGCACATCAAGTTTCATGAAAGCAACAAGTAAGTCACAAATTATTTATTACTATTTTATCTATTTTATATCCATTTAAACATTTTAGGAGCTTATAAAAGGCAATATAGGGAAATATAACTGCAACCTTCTGCCTACACTACAGAAGCACATTCACAGTCTACTAGTAAATATTACATTTATTTTAAATCCATTTTTATGGTTACTTTTTTAAAAACCCTTATATATTTTGAGTTGACAGTTTCATAGAATTTTGAATGAAAATTTCCATCGTTTGTACATGAATTACATGCTTTACTGCTTAAAGTCTCTACCAAGTTTAGTAGCCCCATTTAGAAAAATGTAGACTTAAATCGTAATACCTATGTTCAACCGCTTATTCAGATTTTGGTTGATTTATTAAACGAGTCTCTGAAATATCTGTGTCACTGGGTATTTTTATTAGTCATGCAGTCGCTGTCCTGTCACTAAACTAACGATAAGATACCATATTAGATTAATATCTTGTGGTACATAGGGTAGATCTACCTTTAAAAAAACATGTTACTAATTTTATCCTATGAACACTTAAGCATAGATAGCTATGTTTAGGTTTGCCTTTGGGTAGACAGTCCTATTGGACCTTGCTATGTACAAATACAAATACACCTGAGCTACGATTACAATTGCTAACACAATTACATATAAAATAGCTATCGCACAATGAACTTCGAGTTTAGAGCTTTTACTCTTCTGGATATTTATTAGTAAAGTAGGGGAGACATGTTAACCGAGATGTCGAGGTAATTAAGATGAATGAGATGAAACGTTCCTTTTACGAATGTTTTCTGAACACTAAAAAAGACATGCACAATACAAAAGAATCATATTACCAGATACTTAATCTCTACTACTATGGTACTACTGATGCTGAAATGCTGACTGTGACTTAAACTGGGACTATGTAGGTTTCTGTTACTTTGGAATGCATTCACCTCCATTGTTTAGTTAGTATTATAGCTAAATAGCTAAATAGCAAGTGAGCAAGAGAAGACAGGACAAGGGCTTTGTTTTTGCTCACACAGAGAATGCATCTACTGAAATGAACCTGCTATCTTCTACATATCAACAAAATACCAAGAACTGAGAACATGTAGGTATGCATTTGGCACAGGTACATTATACTGTTTTGCTGCTGGGATGATGAGAATAGGGAAAAATATTATCGGAACACTTCCTGCGTTTTATCTGCACATAATAAGCACAAGAATTCAGTGCAATGCAATTAATAGGATGCACCGTAAAACAGAACAAAAGGGAAGACAAAAGGGAAATAAATTGCATTATATACCACGATGTTGAGTAAGATAGGGTATACTTACTGTAGGTACGCTCGATCTTCACTTATGGACATTTAACATGGACAGAATAATACGTGGACAGACTAGCAGGAGGG
>JAQFYC010000631.1:0-50896 GCA_034694165.1 Tomocerus mixtus
TGTATATATAACAATATATGTAGGTAAATACTCATTTTGCAACGTAAATTATCTTTTATTATGTATCGCTAGATACTACATATTCAAAAGGGCAGTGCCGGTTTGTGCGTCATATAACTGTTAAGATTTGCGTTTATAGCTAAAAACTACAACGATAATAAAGGCTGGAAGTATTTAAAATCATTACACTACAACGATAATTAACTTAATTTAAGAAATCTCTGAGCTTAATAAAGATTCTAAGAGAATTTACAGCGTTTAAAATTTTACATTGACCACAAACAAACTTTCCATTCTTAATATGTGCTTCTCCTTGTGGTGTGATAAGTACTACTGCGTGCTTTTGCTATGCATATCAAATAAATGTAATGCATAGTATGCATTACATTTATTTGATCTCACAAAATGACACACACAATTCCATCATACATATCATTATCAGCGTTGCATAAATCATAAGTAAAACAGTTACCTACCTATTACCTATACATGCACAAACTATAGAGGTAAAGTAGTAGTAGTGGTGAAAGGGATAAGCTACTTTGAAATGCAATTTGAGATGATTCCACATTTAAGATGTAAATACAAAATTCCGATACTTCAAATCCAAATCGCGATCAAGTCGACTATATTATTCAGAACTGGAATTGACCGACAAGTATACTAGATCAGCAGATATACAGATATTATGCTACACTTGGCCCTGTTTCGCTACAAGCTAGTATAATATTATTTATATTTTACCTTAATATACATTTGACAGGCAGATACATGCATGAAAACGGCAAAAATCGATTTTAGGATACCCTATGGAGACTTTCATGTCAAAATATGAATGTTTGTTTTAACCAGCCTCTAGCCAATGAATCCAAGAATCCGTGGAGCCCTACAACTTCAAAATCCATTGAGGCGTCTAATCCACAATACAAAATATGCGAAGCTGTGTCTTATACATGGGATGTCATTTAACGCATCATTACGAGCTAAAGACTGAATCAACTTTCTTAACAAGCATGAGCATTAAATCATAGAAGAGAAAGAATGACATAATGATACTACCTACCAAGGGTACACCAGATAAACTGCATAGTCCTATCTCAATGTATTAACTTTCACAGTCATACATTATGCACATAATACTCTACAGTGTGCAAGATATATACTGTACAGACAGTCCTAACTTTCTCCTGCTAAGCTTTGACCACTAGGTATGTTCATTTGGTAATCAATAAAATAGACTAATACATTATAATGGTGTTGTAAAGTTACACGAAGAAAGTTAGAAATATGCATTACACAAGATGTACCCTGTGTATTCGAATCTGTGAACTACTCATTTGTTTCGATTTGATTGGGACAGGATAAATTGATCCCAACTCTCAGCCAGCTCATATCGCCTATTGTCGTATACCTGTGAAATCATTGCATTGAGAAGCTTTCTCTTTCTCGTAGACCCTATTTATCACCATGAAAACCCTGTTTTGATTGTTGGCGTTGAAAACTGATCATGTGATCACTCATCACTGATAAGGAGAAAAATAATAATTACACACCTCATCTCATAATATTGATTTAGCTTCAGGGGCAGGCTCATTGTTCATTGATTGCCACTTGTGAATTTGTGATGTCAATGTGAGAAATCCTGTGTAGGTCATTCTCTTCATCTCTTCCAAAAGTTCCACGCATAAAAGTCTTTCCAGTTTTTACTCTTTTTTATACCATCAATCTGCCTGCAATGATGCAATCTGTAGCTGCAGCTGCACTTGCACTCCCTGGACAAATGGCTGATGAAAATAAAATTTCAAAAGACAAAGGACCACGTAAACAGGTAAACAATAAATTTCTTGTTTTTAGATGTACAACATTAGGATTTACATCGGCGCGGCGAAGGGGATGTGTATGGGGGTCCTTATTCTATTTACACAATTAATTCATTTTTGATTTTATCATATTTTGTATTGTACATTTGCTTTGGCTGTCAGCCTGGGGAGGATAATCAATAATTTTGGCAGGCCACAAGAGCAAAACACTAACGAATTTTAGCCTCCATTTCAAGGGACACAGTCCCCATTCCCCAACCCTTGATTAATCAATCAGTTCAGCATCATAATCAATTTTTACTTACTAATTACCGTATATTCAATTCTCTTAATCTTAATTCTTTTTATTACAATTTACAGGTTACCTTTTCGGATATTACCATGGCCAATAGTAATGCTGCCGCTGCCTCTCCTTCTGAAGATATCCAGTTACAACATACGGTGCAGCAAATCGTAGAAGTACCTGTTCGTTCAGAAAATAATTCCGAAAAGGATCCCCCGCAACATGGAAAGATATTACACAGCAATTTGCGTCTGCTAGATGAACGTCGTAACACCGTTTGGATGAAAATGGATGGAGTCATCGAAGAATCAGATAAGTTGTACAAAAGTCGAATCGCTTCGGTAAAATCCATAGAGAAACAACTAATTGCATCAATTCAAGAGACTGCCAAAAATACAATTGCTGCTTTGGATAAAAATAAGGAAATTTTATTAGAAACAATTGGACAGAAACTTTCGGAATTCGACTCATTGAATAGGGTGTGCGAAGAAGATATAAAAACATTGAATTTAATGCAAAACAGACTGAAGGAGACATTAGATCGCGTTGGTTTTAATTTGTAACCGATTTTTCACCCCTATCCAGTCATTTAAATCTTCCAAAGCTCATTTATATGTCCTACGAACTATACTGCAATACATAATACAGGTTTTCTAATTTAAGTCTAGTTTCTAGTTTCTTCAAACTACACTTGTCATAATATGTTATCTAAAATCTATAATTTGCTTTCACCGGCCGATGAGCTTTCCATGAATTGTTGCTTATGAATTCGCCTTAACGAAGAAAGCCAACCACACTTTTTGATATTTTTATATAGCAATAAAGTTTAGTAAATATTTTTACGCAATATTTGCATGAAGTTAAGATAGTTAATGTAAAGGCTGTAGAGAATGATTTCCATCATAATACACTTGTCTGTCGTACACTTGTCGGATTCTGTACAAATTGCATGCGAGAAAAAGGTGTATTTGTGTCTGAGAAAGACAATTGCATTTTACATTATGCTTATTATTGTAGTTAGAGTACATATCAGCAGAAATAATTAATCTTAATAATTTGAGATTAAAAAGTGTAAAAGGAGGTTTATTTTGCGTTGTGCCGTTCGTCATGTTAGTCATCTTACCCTTTCGTAAAAGTCCTATTCAAATCGTATATACAAGAGTATGTATTGTCACTCACACAATCCATGGTTTTAGCGGTGCAATTCAAGTATTTGTTGTCAATAACAAAAAGAAGTTTTATAACCCTCTTCGTTAGTCTTGTTGAGACGGTGAACCTTTGTCAAAGTCAAGTTAATGACAAATGTGACAATTATATATATGTTTTATTGTAATTAGTATGTAATTTGTGTTCTGAAGGGGGTTAGTTGTAATTGGAAGTGTAGTACTTAAGGGAGGCGCATGTAGAATGTAAGGAGAGCAGTTACTTATAGCATATTATATATTTTTTATGTCGCATGGAAAGTAGAGCAAGCATCAGCAACATAAGTGCAGATAAGAGATAAGTATAGATATCAATAGTACTATTAGATTAATTGAAGTAATTTAGTATCTTGTTGATTTGTGATTAAAAGATAGGGTGAGGGTAGCCATAACGGTGGGAAGATTGCCAATATCATGTTGACTGTTGACAAAATAGGCTATATATGAAGAATAATATTATGTACCACACTAACTAGTCAACTGATTATCTGTTTCACATATTATTAAGCTAAATAAATGTGATTGTAATTTAAGCTTGTAACTAGTAATTTTTATCTAATCAATTTAACCAAACACGGCTATAAGTTTAAAGTTCATGTTTGAGAAACTGTGTACTATATCGGCATCTAAATATAATGGATCAGTATCATCAACCAAAATCAGTTGTAAATCCCCTTTGCATTATACTTGTCAAAAACGGTAGCAAAGGGGATCGGCTACTTTTTCGGTATCCGTATAAAGGACCAGGAAAGCAACCAGAGCTGGACAGGGACAAATCAAGTAGTACATTGAATATAAATATTGCCAGTACTCCAATACCTTCTTTGGCATCTACTCCGTTAACAAAGAAGTCTGTCTTTCTATTTCCATCGCATAACCAAAATTCAAGCGTTTTTCAATCACCTGAGACTTCAGAATATTTGACTGTGGGTGGATCTTCTGCTAAAAGTCGAAAAACATCTCGGACATCGCCGCCTACTGGAAGAAGGAATCCTTATTCTCTGTCAAAAAATGATGACTTGTTTATCAGTGGAAACAATTTAAAGGATAAGCCCAAGAAGTTTTTACCAGCAGGAAATGAAATGCTGGGAGAGCTAAGTGATAAAGGTTAGTTTGTAATATAGTTTATACTCTTTATCTTTATACATTATTTTAGTACGAATATTATATACTTGGAAATTGGGGTTTTGTAGCATATTAACACAAATGGCTTTTTTCCCTCTCCCCTTCCCCGTACACCATTAATCAGATTTGGAATTTTAAGAATACGATTTGCTATTAGTAAGTGTACTTATTAGAAGAGAAAGTTACTTTCGGTAAATTATGGGGAGCACGAGCAGGCTTTCTATGATGAAAAGTTTTACAGCTTTCTCAGAAGAAATTATATTACTTTTGCTGTTAGGATAGGAAATGTACAATGAATAAGTATAGTTTGTTTACGATTCAACGAAACTCAGAAATTAATGGATTTTGTATGCTTTATTCTTTGCAGATATGAGCAACCTTTTAGCCGTAAGTTCAGAATTGTCAGAAAGGAAGTTTGAACTCAAATTAAACGATGTCCGATTTGTAGGACATCCCACGTTAATGCACAATCCTAAAGACGTCAGGCCTATGAGTCCCATGTAACCTATTTCTATAAAAAAATTAAAATGATACATAAACTATTTGTACTTGAGAAGAAGTAGAGAATTGTTTTATACTACCTATCACTCTATCACAACAAGTTTTATTTTTTTCTGTCTATAGGTTTCAGACTTCTGTGAAGCTGTTTCACATAGTATTCTGCTTAAATGCAGTTGCGAGTCATTCAATTGTTAAATGCTTTTATGACTTAAGCAAGCGATTGGGCATCGGACTTCGCCATGAAGAATATCGATGCGGATTTTTAAGTAACGAAATGGCAACAATCATTTCTACTCATGATGAAGCATGTACTGAACAGACGGAAGAAAAAGACGAGGAAGATATTTTAGAAAGATTATATGACGAAATAATGGCTAAAAGCAAACTGGCCGACATAATGAAAAAGGTTTATGATGATGTTTGTCAAACGGGATACCTATTTTTAAAAGTAATGTTCTTTTGTCGTCCACTTACACTTACTTATATATAAAATCTTTTGTCATCGCATTTATGATTTACGTTTTTGGCATATTGTCTTTTGTCATAAATATATAATTAATTAAATACTAGATAATTATAAGTAACATTAACATTTTAACAACACACGTACATCGTACGTAATTATAGTATAGTCTTTCGGTTCGAAAATGTTATTTATTGTTCAATTTATTTAATTTTAGATAAATAACTGGGTTCAAATAAGTTTTTGTTTGCCTCATCGGATACATTTTTTACCGTAAGTCTTATTTTTCACCCATTCATTCCTTTGGCTTTTATTTAGTCGTTATTGATGAATCTGTATTTCCCAAAAGTTGCGATATTGTGGAACAAATTACTTGGCCATTGTCTTATTAAGTAATATTTATTTTATTCTTATTGCTTTAATTCATTATGATAACCGATTTTTTATGTTGTGTATAGGTTTCGAACACAAGCTCCATTGGTTGAACCGGAATCTATTCATAAATGCTTAGAAGCGATAAGGCCTTATCACACTATTCTTTTGTTAGTGGAAACTGAAGATTTACTTTCTACTTTGTGGGTAGATTCGTCGTCAACAATACCTCGGTTATTACAAGTGTATTCCCCATTAAAGAGCTTACAGACGATGGCAGCCGATGCTGACCTGACCTTATCTCAAGTGGTTGAAATCGCGTCACATCTAGTCTATTGGGCACATGCAACAGTTATTTATCCGATGTGCGAATCTAATGTTTATGTTGTGGCATCTGATGCTCCAGTCACATCATCAGCTTTGGCCGAGGCCTTTTCTGATGCTTTCCCCGGTGTTTCACTTTCGCAGACAATGGCTGACTTTTCTTTGCCAATGGCATTAGGGGAACGCATTAACCCAGTGTTAGGTAAGAGTGTTTTTGCTAATTAGTATTACAGCTATACATTAATCATCCATTAGTTTTAGTTGAATTTTTTGCCATTTACTGTCATTTTTGAGTAAATTAACTTGAAACATCTCTTTTTCAATTTCCAGGTGGAACGTATGTTCAAACAGAGTTGGTTCGTCTTGTTACTTGGCTGCTGAAGCATAGAATTCTAATTCAACTACATACATATATTTATTTGTTGACCTATTTGGATGGATGTGGAGAGACGACAGGATTGGATATGCTGACTGTTAATGTGGATCCAGATGTTAGTTTAAATCTCAGTGTTAATGTGCGATCGTATGAACATGACGATGAAGATGACGTTACAGTGAGTGACTCATTTTCTGAAACTACTGCAGACGAGGTTGGAGTTAGCCCATTACCATCAAATATTGAATCTGACGTTAATATTGACAGTGAAAGAGTCGTTGCAGAAAATGAAGTCGTTCGAGATTCGGAGGATGGTGTTGATGCTCAAAAGAATAATAACAACGAAGAGAGTGTTGAACCTTTGGATAAATTTAAGGGAACTCTAAGTGAGCTAAATGACGCTGTAAAAAGAGCAGTGGCTATGATAAAATCTCCTGTTTCAATCCAGGATATAAATATGTTTTCTAAATTGTCAAAATATTTTACTGGAGAGTACCATTTAGAAGAAATTATGTATAGAGAGAATGTTAGACGATCGCAGTTAATGTTATTACGTGACAAATTTCGTGATGTTTTAATAACTGTTGAAAAGGAAGACTCAGACATTAACTTTTTTAAATTGAATTCTGACTGATAAAATGCATGTTATTAATGTTATATACATACACATATTACAATACTTATTAGATGATTTTGGATTAAAAGTTTATTAGCGACACTTTCATTCAAGTTTGTCATGCATAGCATTAATTTCACATTCGATTTATAAATAATAATCCGCTAATACCAAAGTGCTACAGTATTAAATTCAAAATGTAGGCGAATAATGGGTTCACATACTTTAGACCGCTCCAAAAAAAAAAGTTGCATAGAGGATTGAATTCAAAATTCATTAACTAGCTTTGGTTCTTAAAAGGGACGGCGTCCAAGGAAACGGGAAAAAATAGTAATAAACTAATAAACCATGAACATATATATTATTTTCTACTTTCGTATTTGTCTACATTATGACATTATGCCATATAAAATATGCATATAACTTTTTTAAAGGCTATCATTTTTTTGCAAAGTTACATCTTATCTTCCCCTAAATTCTTCGTGCTTAATAAGTCATAAACGCCTAAATATATTAATAATAATAATTCAAAATTTTGTGTTCTTATATTTGGTTATGCACAGACTTGATTTTGGTCCAATAAATTAAGTTAAATGAAATTCCTGGATGAACCTTGACATTTAATACTGGACAAATTTTGACTTTTGGAAGAGTACTTATAACAGGTAAAAATTGTTTAAAAAACTGTACTGATTATGCCCATATAGGAAATCTACACAGTATGAATGCAGACTATTAGTGGTATCAGTTAATTATTAATTAAATTACCAAGTGCAAATGTACATTCTAAAACGTAAAGTAAAGAAATCACATCATAAGCATACTTTCTCCTTGGAAAGTTTGTTAGAAGTGAAAGTAGTAGAAAGCTGGTATGCAATATACTTACCTATGAAGGACTACACTACACACCTTCACAAACTACTCAATCTTAGCTAAATTCTGACGCTAAAGCGCGGGACAATCATTTGGGGTTGAAGACGAAGTCTCAGCTGTAATTTATTTGTGTAGTTTTGTAATCAGAAAATCAGATTTCTGGCACCAGTTCAAAGGATTTTTTGTTATTCATTATTTATTTGATGAAACTCAAACTGTGATCTTTATTGATCATTTACTTAATAGCATTGACAATATGTATAGTTAAATCGTAAACGTTTGGCGTTTATTTTTATTCTATCACTAACAACTAACCATGAAGTGGGGTAAGCTTTTTGAAGTTTTTAAACTTTTCATTTTCAAAAATGGGGGAGGAGAGGTTGTCAGTATATTATACTAATAATAACTACATCAGTAATTAGTTTATTTATATATAAATAACAATGCGCATTTTATATATGACACCCTCATTAACAGTTTCATATTCATTGTTACGAATATTTCAAAGTTGATTAATACGCAAACGTTAAGTTAAGCTTACTTGTCAACTAATGGCCTATATATTTAATATGGCGGCTGGGCACTGGGACCCTTGAAATCGGGGCTAGTGAGCCTGCGGCCTCTGCGTCCTTAAATTCCTGGTCTTGTCTCTCTGGTGCAATTTGCGCTATATTTTTATTTTATTACGTTTCACAATTTAATATATTTTGATATAGGTTATCTTGATCAAGATAAGGAAACTGTATTACGGACGGATACACGGACATTCACCATTAACAATTAAAGATGCAACATATGATTTTGTTACAAGCAATTTGAGCAAAACCACAATTTCTGGCTCTCATCTGTGTGTAGGATGATTCAAGATTTTTAAAATTGACAGATCTCAGTAATCAGGCAGCCCGCAGAACTCCTTTACGCGTTTCGACAGCCAGCAAGTAATAACATTTATTATTGGAGGCGCAACTGAAATAGAAAAAAACAGAATCCTGACATCTGATCTGATACTCTACTGATACACTGCAGTAGAAGGCAGAGAAGACAATCAATAAGATAACTCGCATTGAACTTTCGTGGTGCTTAAATTGAATTGGGTACTTTACTTACAATTAGATATTCACTAAATTGGGTATACTATTCAGAATTAGCGAACCAGAATTAGGATCGAAAAATAATTCAAATGTTAAGTAAGTGCAGTTTAATATCCTTACTATTGCCCTTCAAATCATTTAGATCGTCACTGAAAATGTCAAGCAGTGCCAATTGGAATAGAATGAGATTAGGCTCAGCAGCGCCTGCTTATGCTCAAAGAATGAGCGAAGCTACATACGCAGCTGGACAACAATATTGGAAAGATCCAAATGTGGACTATCCATATTTTTATGCTGAGTCAACTTTATACAGACCTCTTCCTTATATGACAAGTGCCAGAGGACCGCCGAAAAGTGCTCTTCCGCTATCTCATCAAGCGATTCTCCAACAAAACTATGTCCGACGGAATAATTCAGCTGTTCAATTGCAACGTCGGTTTCACTCATCACAAAAAGCATATTTTGACGGTATTTTAAATATCTTGATTCATTTAACTAGTACATTTACATACTTGCACAGAGCAGAGTGAATAGAACGTTGCGGATATTCTAAAATAAGACATGGCTTATTTGAATTTTAAAGATTCATCTCAAGATGTTACGGTGGCCACCAGGGAGAAAATGTCGGCAACCGATGAACGTCAATGGGAGTATACGACTTTGGGCAGCCTAATAATTGGATCAAACTGTAAGCACATCCCGAGAAGTATACCTTGCCTATGATTATGATAGTGTAGCCAGTGTGTTACTCCCTGGGAAGTTAGGGAAGTCTTAGTAGTATTCCCCTGTGTGGGGATTGGGGATATGAATTGAATATATTAGTATAAAATATAGTCTGTCTATAGTCCACGTCCACAAGGTTAATAAAATTACAGTAGCATTATTTTGCACAATTTAGTTTTTCATATTATGTATTCTATAAATCTTACAGATGATAAATCAACAGTTGGAGACGGAACACGTTTAGTTGTCATGTCGTACAATATTCTCGCTCCATCTTTACTTGACAATCATAGAAACTTGTATGACGGCTGCATAGCGGAAGCATTAACTGTAGAATATCGTATGGCCAAGTTCTTCTCAGAAATAGAAGAATTCAAGCCAGACGTTATTTGTTTGCAAGAAATGGAAGCAGACTATTACCACCAAACATACGCGAGTGAATTTAAAATACGGGGTACAAACGAAATCATACCATATAATTTTTTTATTAATTTATATTGCCATTTTCTGTTCATTGTTGCCGAAAAGATGATTATAATGATAACCATCTACTGATCACTAATATTGATTATTGAAGTATAATTTATATTATTTAATATAGGTTATAGTGGAGTGTTCATGAAAAGAACTCGCGACAAGGTTGATGGCTGTGCAATTATGTTCAAAACTAATACCCTATCTTTGGTGGAAAAATTGAGCGTAAACTATTACCAACCTCATGTAGACATTCTTGATAGAGATAACATTGGTTTATTGGTCAAACTTCAGTCAAAACGAGGAAGCAAAATGAAATTTGTCGTTGGAACCACTCATCTTCTGTATAATCCAAGGCGTCAGGTAAGAAAGCATTTTTAACAGATTTTCTGGGGCTTGAAATTAAATGAAGATATAAATCTATAACCAGTAGCGGCGTTAGAAACTTTTGCCGAGTAGGCACAACTTGCAGGTTGGGTTTTGCTGAAAACAGTAAGGTTTGCGACCCCACCATTTTATTTGTAAATCTTAATTATACAAATAAGAAAATTAAATATAAATATTAATTTTTTTCCCGGATAACTCACATTTTATCTAGTGCTTGGCACAAAAATCGAGGTAGGCACGTACCTGGCGGACTGGCCTACCTAGCCTATTCCTAGCGCCGCCACTGTCTATAATAAGTGTGACATAACGTGATTATTATTCATGACCTTAATAACTAATAATTGTAAATCTACCTTAAAAGAAAAGCAAACAATTCCTTTCCACCTAATTACTAGAGCGTTTAATGAGTTTAATAATAATAATGACCTGATTTCTCTTTGACATTGGCTTTCTATTTCTATCCCGCCATTGGCCACGCGAATCTTCTTGCCCCGGCTTCTATTCAATTTCTTTTTGATCTATTAAAAAATGAACAAAGCAAATTCAAAAATTTCAAACCTGCTCTTTGCGTATTATAGGATATAAGAATGGCTCAAGTTCAGTTCTTATTGGCCGAATTAGACAGATTTGCCTTCTGTGGTTATGACCAGTTCAACAAGCACAAGTATCATCCTATGCTCCTTTCGGGTGATTTCAATATGGAGCCTTATAGCACTGGGGTTCGACTTGTTACAGAAGGAAGAATTTCTACGATTCCAGAAGGGTATTCAATGAACAAGTCAGTTTCAAATACATAGAATATAATCAAAAAATCAAAATGTAGTTGATTTTAGTTGGAATTAATATTGTAAGCTTTAATCTTATAATATTTAAGGTTGTACTCTATTCTGTTATTATAGGTTCAAAACCGGGTGTCTTCCTCCGCATTTTGGAGTCAGTGATCAGTGTCAGCATTATAAAATAGTATTGGAACGGTTTAAGAAAATGAGAAATCTGAAAACCAAAAATTTCGAGTTTGACTTAAAACATCATAAAGATCTAGTCAATGTAGGTAGTTTAGATTCGGAAAATAAAGGTACTATCAAGAAGGTTAAGATTGGTTCTTCAGATGACTCAAAAGTAAATGGATCTCAGCAAAATGTTGCAACCGCGGCTACAGATACTCATCAGGAATTTCCTCTAAATTCAAATGACACCCATTTATCTGAACCAGCTCCAGTACCAGTAGATGATGAAGTTACAATTGTTTTTGAAAGGAATGTAAACTCGCCCAGATCCTCCGTAGCGTCGAAGATGGTATTTAACGATAGTAGTGGTTGGTCAAGAAACGATGGACTAGATGAAGACCTTGATGTTAGTATAATTAATAAAATCAATGAAGAAGGTGTTCAGTGTTCCTTCGGGGGAGGTGAGCTTAGTCATCAATTTCATTTGAAAAATGTATATGGAGCGCAACTTGACCGCAAAGACAATTGTGAAAACATTGCCACCACAAAACAAATTGGTTGGGTCTGCGTCGACTATATTTTTTACAGGTAAAAATGTGACAAAATATTTAATTTATATTATCTAGTACTATAGCATTTCTAGCGATTGCCTGTATTCGGCATACACAATACGACAATACAAGACCAACTTAACTTGCATTATTTTTACCAACAGTACAACTTGGAGCCATCGTTATCAGAAGCGTGTTGAAGGAAACTTAAAACTAATTCGTCGATATGGCCTACTAAATCGTCAACAATGCAAGAAAATGGGGCCAATGCCAAACCAATATGTTCCGTCCGACCATTTCCCTCTGATTGCAGAGTTCTTACTCAAGAAGTAAATAAATTATGTGGTTTATATCGTTTAAAGGCAATCCTTTAAAAATTACAGATTAATCTATCGGACTACATTGCATATTATTGTGATTATGCATGACGAACCTTTTTTATGCTACATAAAAATGGACTAGTAGTACAACTGCCCTTTCCCGAGTTAGGATACCTACATTATGTAATCATTAATTTTTTGTATATACAATAGCTATATCTCGAAATGCATATATTTTTACTGTTAAGAAATGATTCATGGAAATAAACGATTATTTCTACAATTTTTGTATAATGTAAACAATTATTCTGGCTTACATAATTTTATTCAAATGAACAGGGTGGAATGTTCTCACCAGAATCCTTTTACAAGTATTATCGTCTTTGTAGAAACTTAACCTACTTTCCAGCTTTATGCTGGGCTGCTCTCTTGAGTTGTGCTGCAGGTTTCAGGTTGTGTTTCCTACAGAATTTCAAGTTCTTCAAAAACTTGGGATCCACACCTCGGGTAGAAAGCGTTGGCTTAGGTTTCCGGATTCCATTACGATGGGCTTTGCGGTCTATTAAAAGTAAACATTTCATTATTAGTTATTTTAAGTCTGTGAATTCAGTCAGATTATATTGAATAGATTAGTGTTAAGTTTGATGCAGATATAATTAAAATTTTATCACTAAGCGTTTTTAAAACAATCACATTAAGTCAAATTAAAACTGTTCTACATTCTACCAGTACATAAGTCATAAGTCCATAATTGAAGAGGTAGGGGAAAAATTATTTTGCCATATCATATCAAAATATTTAATACGCAATAATAATAATATAAATCCAACCCAATTTTGAATGTATAATGTCAAAAAACAAATAATGAAATATGCCTTTTTGGCTTTGATTATTGATAAGTAAAATTAATTAAGATTTCAAACTTACTTTGATTATGATTCGTGTGATTCTTTGACTTCGCCATTTCTGTAGTTTTCTCAAAAAACTAGTTAAAATATTCGTAAAGAATAAAGATTTTCGTCAAAAAGACACAGCAATATCAGTTCCAATAAGAAAGTCTGGACAAATCTTTGAGTACCGAATTTACACTCACACGCTATGTGCATGCCAGAAAGATTTCATTTATAGGATACCGCTTTTGCCACCTTCATGGTTTTGCTAATCCTTATTAGGTGGCGCGGTACATTGTTAAAAATTGTGTAGACTAACAACTAACATCTCACGTAGCTAAATGGCAGGCATGAGAGAAGCAAGCGAGAGTGAGACTCGCAGAAATGGAATAACATAAACTAGCCAACATGCAATATAAAAGACGAACCGTAACCTTATACTTGGCACTTTATGGCAAGTACCTATAAGTTACGTTGTACTCTTGTACACACATAACCACCACTGTTGTTAGTAGAATAATTACTACTGTAGTTATTTATTTATTTAATATAACATTTTGAAATGCATTATCTTAATTACTAGAAATAATCCGTATATTTAGTGAATTAAATAACAAAAGTAGTGAAAAGTATATTATAGGTAATATGAAATACCATTAGTACAAGCCGCTATGAAGTTGACAGTTGCTAGTAAACTAGATATTTGTAGGTGAATCAAAATCTTACACGGAACCAACAAGAAAACATTCAGTGCATAAGAATATATTTATTTCTAAGTAGATGCAACATTACAATACTCAATTGTTATCCATGATGTTTTATACATGTATAATGTATGTATTTGTAAATATGGTAGTATAGAAATACTTATTATGTAATAACCTGAAATAGTTGGTAGTTGTTTTATTCGTTTGGATATTTTTAGCCAAAGAAAAGTATAGGGAATCTTATTTATTACATTATTTAGTTATACCTAGTCTACTGTGTCCTGTATCAGTTGGTTTAGAGTAGATTGAGTGACTCAGGAAAGAACCCTTTCGTTGTGCAAGTTACTTTGATATGAAGAGGCTTCGTTGAGATGATCCTACGTTTCTAACGTGATCTGAAAGCGTAAAATCAGAATTTTCCTCTTCTATGTACATACTATGTGCTTATTATATTACTTACTTTGGAAATGGACAATAAAGGCTCTACTTATAGCCATATAGCACTTCTACTCTCACTTTTCCGAAAAGAAAACTCATTTCTATATAAGACAGATAGATATATAGTAAGTATATCAAAGAGCAACAGAAGCTTCATTCAATCCTCAGCATTGGTCTCTTTTCTTGTCCAGATACATATGGAAAGCAAACAAAACTATATCTGGATGTGGATCTTTATAACTTTGAAATGAACTACTATATGTATAAGATTTATAAAATATGAAAGCGTACTCCCTTAATACATAAAGCCAAAGCCAAGGCGTAAAACAAGACAAGAAAATCTCTACTAAAGTAAGGGAAACTACAGTAAAGGGAAAGCAGTGGTAAAAAGACTATCCTTATTCCAATCCAATCCAAATCAAAACGAAACTAGTAGAAGAAAGTGTCGCCTGCCATATATACCTAATAATAATAACAGCTAGAGAATGAAATTTCAAAGAAGAGGTGCACAGATCAAGTCTGAAGCAAAAGCAACTTACTTTCTTTAGCATTCCCTTCCTGTTACTCAGTTTAACCAAATTGTGGAGGGGTGCGTGGCATGATTGTATGGTTCTTGACACTTGTATTTCCTCTAGTCCATAGCAAAAGAACATTATTCTATGCGCTTACACTTTGATAGAGATATTCATTCAATAGATATCGCCTGAAATGAAATGAATACCCGATTTTTTAGTTCTAAAGGATTTTCTCACAAAATCCAAAATTGCTTCTCATAGTTTTTTAGTTGAGCTGCTTTCGGTTAACTTTATTCGCATCACATCACTTCCCTTTCTATTTATTTCCTTGAATGCATATCCGAAAGGATTTGTTATGCAACTTATGTATATAATACAACTTTGGTATACTTAAATATTGACGATCTATCTGTATAATATGTAAGTTTAAGCAAGTATGTAGAATAGAATCAAGAAGAGACTAGGTTTGTCTTACTCTTACTTACTTAGGTATGCCTTCCTTGCATAGCATTAGATTTTATAGAAGCTGAGACAGCAACAGTATTTATTTTATTGCATTACTGGAATGAACGTTAAACTAAAGCCAAGCAGAGCTAAAATTATAGCCGAATTCCTCTTATATATTCTTACTATATAGTTTAGCTACTTACCTCCACCCCGCTGAAATAAGTATCCCTTAGCTATCCTTTTTGGTTCTTTCTCCTTTCTCCCTTCATCCTTATCCTTAAACTTAAATCCCCACAAGGATAATATAGGCAGTTTAGTTTCTGGTATGTATTCTATTACTCTTCTGGCTTCTTTCAGTCTTCATTTCATTTTCAGAGGAAAAACCCAAGCATCCGTATCCAATTCATTCTATTTTATTGCGCTATGCTCACTAAGGAAAATCAAAAGTCAACCAAGCAAATAATACAGATTTTTATTGGTTTTCTCCTTGATTGAATTTCTTCACTACATTCTGAATGAATTTAGTTTATAAATTAGTTCCTCTCCAACTTTCCAACACAATAGTAAGCTGTACTGTTTTAACAGACAATATAGGAATGCATTTGCAGAGTTCAATTCAATTTCGTTTCAATTGTTACTTTGTTTTGCAAGTTACCTAAAATTATATACGATGTATAGGAAGCTGCACTTTTCAGAATCGTAATACCTAAAGAGGTGGGTTTACTTTACAAACTAGTGAATAAGGTAACATTCTTACGGAAATTACCTTGAATGCAAGTAGCAAATTCAATGATTGGCTGCTCTATTTCACTTAACTATGCACTATTTTATTGAGGTGTACCTTGAGTGTTATCCTTCAGGATTAATTTGACGCGTCATGTCTTCATAATACCAAATACTCTTTTTCTTGGTATACAATTCACAAACAAGCTCGGTATAAATCTCCTAATTAGTAGCAAAATTATTTTAATTTGATATTATTTATCAGTTCATGGGTTTTAAGTGCATATTATTATTTATTAAAGATTTTAAATTAACAATTTAAGGTTAAAAAGTTTACTGCCTTGCCTGGCATAGTTAACTTTTTGGGAAATACTTACCCTGGCACGTTTTGCTAATTTCCCAGCGAGCCAAGTTGCTGAGAAAGCTGTTGTGTAAAACGAATTCGAGATTTATGATTATATTGTGAAGGAATAAGTACGAAGTAATTGCTAATATAAAATAAAACTACCTATTCTCCTTCTAGATAGTATTTACTAGTAGACCTTAGCGATCGGTAAATAGAATGAAGTGTTTATGTTCTTCGGTAAACCAATGTAGTTAAAATGTGTGATATTGAATACAGCTCGTTAGCAATAAGACACCAGTGTCAATGTGAACGTGTCTAGGATATCATAAAGGTGATGTCCCAGCGAAATAACTTTCTTGGTGAAGTACGGTAATAGTGATTCAGAAGAAAAGAAAGAGGAAGGAAGGAAGTTGGGATGACGAAGACCCTGACTTCAGTTCAGTTCAAATAGAATGGAGAGAGGAGGAAAATTGAGTTAGCACCCCCAGGAGTGTCTTAATGCAAGCCAAGTGAAGTCTACTGGATCTATTCACAGCTATTTTATCCCAACGCAACACTCCATTGAAGACTAGACATCATTCCAGTTTAGTTTGAACAGACTTTGGCTCACTTTTGTTGTCGTTGTCACCAAGTCTGTTAAAGGTGGGATGAGAAGGGTTAGTTCTCTCATACTTATATATATGATTCACCTATAGTGCATAATTTCTTATTCCCTCTCATCCATTTACCAATAGAATAGAATGGGCTCCTCTGGGTCGTTTGGTTACCTTAGCTTGTCAGTTGTTAAGATCCTCTTTGACCCTGCCGGCCTCGAAACTCTTCTGTACTATTTAGGTATTATTGGTAGTTTTCTCTCAGATAGTTTCAGTCCCTGTGTACCATAATCGAACGACAAGGAAAATGAATCAGGGGAATTCCAAGTACAATTCCCTTCGTAATAGTGTAATGCACCTCTTTGATTATGTAAGAAACAACAAGATAGTATATGAACGGTTATACTATGTAAGCTAAAGGCTTGTGTTGTGTAATGCGTAGATGACAAACGAATAGCAAGAGATGGGGAAAGTTCTAAGAAATGTTGTGGGTGTAAGAAAGTGGAAGGCGGAAGGGGTATCATCTCACATCACATCATATCATCACTTCAGTTCAGAGTTACCAATATTCTATGTTAGTTTATATTATGTGTTGCACTGAGCCGATGGTGAGGGATATTCCCACAAGGACGCCTGATTCAACTTGTCGTTTTAAGTACTCTCTCTAATCCAATTTCTTATTGAGGTAGTGATTGAAACGAACTTTCTGACTTGTCTACTTTCTCCTCTCCTCGCACTTTGACTACATTCATCCACTTTACTTTACCAGAATTGTCTCCTTCTCTTACTAGTCCTGTCGCTACCTACTGTCAACGTATAAGTCTTCGTCCTTATCACAGTTAGCTCAGAACCCACATCTTCCTATAATTTTTGCTACAGCAATGGATTATTTATGTATGTACTATGTATTAGAAATATACTACAGATATGAGCATCTATTAAGATTCGTAGTTGTCGAATAGTATCTGTAATGCAATGAGAACATTGAGAGCCCATCTTCTTAAATACTTACATACCTTCAGTTTGACAAGGAGCGGACAATCAATTTTTGTAATGGCCTGGGCCGGTCCCACAATGGCCACGCCACAAACCCTCCTTTTTTCATTCACGTTTTAAATAACTTGTAATTTAAAGAATGGGATTTACATAAAAACTTTGAAAAAATGCGAAATGTTTTACAGAAATTGAATGTCCGGGACAATTTTGTTGTAATGTTTGCCTACAGCCCTAGCCATTGATATCCTCTTCGGGCCTGGCTTCTATTGATTGCTTTACTTTTACTTATTCCAAGAAGTCAGAGGAATATAGACTTGGATATAATTCACAGCTATTAAAGTTCCAACCGGTAGATTCATACATTACATATCCGTATTAGTGTAAGGATCCTTGGCTTGATATTGGTTTGGTACGCACCTTAAACCTTACATAGGTATATGCAATAGAATGTATTTCCTGAGTGAATTTCTTTCTCCCAGCGGCTTGCATTGCACTAATGTAAAGTTTGAGTGATATACTTGCTAACAACATCTCTCTTTGAAAAGTGAGCTATCTCCCTATAGAATTTAAGTCTGTGATCTGAGTTACGTTTAGCTAACTAAGTCGATAGAAAAGAAGAGCTGTTTATCCTAAATCCGTATGGAATTCATCTCAATCTCACTCTTTTCGAGATTTTCTTTTCTTAGCAAGCTAAAGCTACCAACTAAACCAGTCAAAGTCTCATTCCCACTTGAGTCAGTTGGAGCATAACAGAGCTAGCTATTGGATATTTTCACTCCGTTATGTTATTGATAGAAGTGTTATAAGTCTGCTCTTTGACTGACACGATACGAGGAGACTCAGTTGAGCTAAGCAGACGAGCAGTGGGTTCCTAGTCAAAAGATGAGATGATGACCTCTCAAACTGAACCAACCAAACCACCCTCTCGTCCTCGTCAAAACGAATCTTTTCAATTTCTTCCTACAAAAAGAATTCTGGATGAACGATTTCTGCTTTTGGTATTTGTTGGTTTAGGATAATACACTATTATCAACATCGGAGGGTTGTGCTATACTACATGCATATTACAATGAAATGTATAAGCTACGTTTTGCTTAGGTAGTATATGCATAAGACATTGCAGATCCCCCAAAGGAACCAAACCGACACTTATAACATATAATGGAAGTGATCGTCAGGGGTCAATATACGGTTTTTAGTAAGTTCTTTAAGATTTGCTAAACATATTTCACTACATACGCATATGCATATCCATACAATTTTCTTCGTATTGACCTTTGACTAATTATTATGTACTTACTTGTGTAAATAGTTGAGATAATTAACTGATTATAATAAACTTAATTACTTGATGAAACCAATCTGCTATTACTACGTATCCTAAAATATGCTTTTTGGATTTAATTTTAGTAGTCACATTGTCTACTCACCGTGTTCTTGTGTTCTTTTTATATAAACTGTAATAGTTAACTTTAAATTATTTATCTACTTAATTGTAACAAGTATAATGCGCATCCGTATACCTGCAGGTAAATCAATAGTGATTGAAATTGAAATGCACCTCTAGTAGGTATTACTGAACTGTATTTTTGAAAATCGTATTGAGCATCGGAAGCCATTGTGGCTTTGTGACCTGTGTGTTGGATATTGTAGTCATAACATTTCATGAACTCAACTCTCGTCGGCAGCCACAGTGAAGGACTGAAGCACCCAATAATAATGAAGCTGGTAAAGTCAATTGACCAAGAGCAATAACAATGACAATAATTATAAGTGAAATAGGAGCACGTGCAGAGCAGATCAAACTAGTCATCGGTAATTGAAGATTGAGGGGAAGAATCCCAACGGGAATCTTCACTGACAGCAAAGGCAAAATAAAATTGATAGCAAAACGAACTTACTGAATTCCTCGTCTTGTCTTGTCTGTATAAGAGTAACCAAGCTAACTCAGGCACACTAATCTAATGCAGATACTTCACTATTTCACTATATACAGTACAAACCACTTAAACAGTGCCTACTGCCCGTATATGCTACATAGAAAATGGATGTGGTCTTCCTTTATAGCTTTTTCATACTCGTAGTATAGATACGATAATATGTATTATACTAGTTTAGTAAATTAGCGTTCTGTTGAGTTGACTTGACTATGAACTGTCCATTTTCTTAATCTTTAGAGATGCATTTTCTTTATAGTGTATTTATAATACAATATAATACTTTCCCTATAGAAGAAGATTCATAGTTATACATTTGTACTTTTAAGTGCCTATAAATGCAGAAAATACGGATGCCTAGACTCTACGGAAAAGCTAACGGTAAGAAATTGGATGTAAAACTCATCTGGAATATAGTGGTAGTGAAAGTAATTACTTTATATCAGTAGGTACCTGTTAGGGATAAAACGATAATATGTATTGCTATTGTATCACTGTCTCCTATAATATATTGGCCTGTAGCTATGAATTAGTTTCATGGGACACACTCACATCAGTAAGGAATCCGTAGTATAATTATTGTATTGTAAGCAAGGAAGTAGATGGGGAAAGTGAAGTGAATGACAGAACACTTCATTCATAGCCTTACTAAGTATTAGTCTTTTCCCTATAAGCTCGTTCCATATCCTTCCCACTTAATTTGTACCCATCAAATGAAACTACCTACTTACTACCTACATAGCATTAACTAAATATCCAAGGGACTTTATTGTAATGTAATGTAATGCATGCTCTAATGTAGGTAGGAAGAAAGTGGGAAAAGTTTATAGTCAGTATAACAGTAAAAGCTAGACAAATATACAAACAATCCACTTGGAATATTATTCTTTTCGGACGTGGACTTTTGTATCACTGCGGTGTAGTTGGTAGTTGTCTTGCCTTGCCAAAGCTTTGAAATGTCTCTGAAAGAAAATAAAAATATAATACAAGTACAAGTTATCATGATGTCTTGTATTGTGCTTCTGGGACGAATATAAGTAACTGGGGCGATGACGATATGTATATAAGTAAAATAGATATCTGTCTCATGTCTGCTTGTGTAGTTACCTTTTCATACATGTCAACGGCTTAGTGCTGCCAAAAGGAGAATTTTGGCTATATATTTCTATACCTATACACTTTAGAGAAAAAACTTATTTTTACAGATTGTTACGGGTTTGCTGATTGTATTCTTTGATTTTGTGAACACTAATAATTACATATATCTTTCAACGCTTTTTATTATACCTATTTGTACAGCTTAGGTCTAATCTAAGTGTACAACATTTAAATTCACATTGTCCACTGGCAATTTTTTCGGGAGTAATGACATTATCGTGGGATTGAATGACATCTTTTTTCTACTCGCTTTGAAAAATTCAAAACGCTGAATAATTCTAATTCAGTGACATTATTGGAAATTATGCGTATTACTAAAGATGAACTATTAAAATGAGTATAAAAATCTCAATTTCTTGACTAGCGCTCGTTAGAGACGAACTCGTTACAAAAATAACAAAAGTGAAAGTTGTCGGTTTGGCACAGGCTTTATGCACCTAACGATACTATTACATGGCCTAGGACATATATATGTACCTTATGTACTGTAGTACAAGGTACCTACATATTATATGATGTTCATGTGATGTATTAGGTCTGCCTTGGCATTTTTCTTTGTCGGCGACTACAGAGTGAGTACCTCTTACTTAAGTTAGAGCTCAGTTCTGAGAAAGAGTAGCGGGATGAGAGCCTACATAGCCTACGCAGCGCAAATCTTTTGTGTGAACGTGAAGCTGGAATGGCAAGGAAGCGAGAATAGTTCATGGGAAACACATAACGACAGGAGGAAAGTACATAAGAAGAAGAGGGTGAAGACAAAATAGAGATTGCACTCTACTTTGTCCTCCTGTCTGTTATAAGTAACTCTAACCGAATGAGCCATGTTTCGCAGAGTGTATTCAGGGAGACGGGTAATTAAATTTAGTTCAGAGACTCTCTTGGGACATCCGAATCCGAAAAACTTTTCGTGCTTTTATTTCGCGTTGACAAGAAGACAAGACAAGAAAAGTCTTGCCCTCCTTCACTTCATCCCATCAAATAGTTTTTCAGATACTAACAGACTACCTGCTTTTACTTAAACTCAACTTAACCAGAGCAGAGCAAATCCAACAAGAGCAAAACACTATCTAACTAACTCTTTACAAGATACAACACAACTGCTAACTTCTTTTATAATATTATAAACTGTCCTGGACTTTTTAGTTCTCAGTCTTTCTATATCTATACATACACTTACTACTTTACACTACTGCATCATATTAGTGCACAACTCAGCTACTGTACATCTTTACTAGTATTTTATTCGCATCTTTTGCCCTTTGGGCTCTTAAGTAAGTTCTCCTAGATCTAATTTGATGTAATAAGTAGCTAGAAGTGATAGTGATGCTCCTAGGATTTTTCCTATCCAGGCAATTGTGCTATTTTTATCAACATATACTTATATATGTAAGGTATACATATATATTTATGCCATACATACAGAGTTTCTTTGGCATAAAACTTAGAACAATGCGATATGGTTTGCGATTTCCCTGTCTTAATAAAATTGCAATTTTCTGCTTTCCTCAGCACAGTAAGACAATTCTATTAGTAGTTTTTCAGAAGAAACTACACTTTGCTAAGAAATTCCATGTTATTTCGTTCCTCACAATGCAGAACTTTCACTTTGTTTGATCTTCGAAAGAAAGCTAATTGCTTATAGTACTAGGTACTTATATATGTATAAGAATTCATACTTACACAAAATATTAATTGCCATACTTTATGAAATAGTAATTGTCGAATCATTTTTATGCAATCTAAACTTTGTGCAGTTCAGGTTGGAAAAATTATTTCGTTCTGTTTTTAGTTGCTTATTTTCTCGAAACGACACTTCCAGTATTTGAATTCATTTAATGTTACTTTTCGAGAAACTGGCTCGTTTTCAGACGAACTGCTTTTCATGTAATGCCATTGCTTTTAGTTTATCATTTGAGATTACTACGTTTGAAAAGTTTGAATTATATTTGCTTGCTCATTCCTGTTATTATAGTTATGTTAATCTACTCTGCACTGCAGTATGTTTATGTAGTAGTAGTAGTGTAATAATTCTAAACTATTTAGTGAGCATAATGAGTATCATAAATATTAGGAGTTTATTAATACTCTTAAATTCTAATTAAATCAGTCCATTAAATTGTGAAAAGCCATCAAAAAAGTTCATAATTATCGCATAAACCTTTCACTGAACTATGGTGTAGCATATGGCATTAAAATTCGTGGACTAAGACTAACGTACGCAAGTAAAGTTCATTTATGTTTCCGAAATGGTAACCATATATTTCAATTTTGGGATGTCAGATGAGTCGCATATAGTGGCAGATATATGTTGCACGCCTCAGTGTTCAGTTTACAATGGCAATGGCAAACAGTTGTGTGTGTGCTATGCAAAGTCATAAATAAATTCCTTTACGCACTGCGTAGCCTGCTTCGGGGGAGATACTCTTCCAAGCCAAGAATTACATAGGGATAGAGTATATAAGTATAAGTATATACTACTAGTTAATAAAAATGCATCCGTAAAAACAGGGCCCATCCGAAATTACAGTCATTTATTATCTGCTCACGTTTAGAGTTTACGTTTGCGTCCCCAAGTTTTAGAAATGACTGGACTTTCTCCACTAAGGAAAGCAACAAAACAAACACACACTTACACACAACGCAGTTTGGTTCATTGGAACTTGGAATTAGGTCCATTTCGGCAGTATATCGTCTACGTCTCTGCTTAACTACCTGCTGAGTGAATTTATTCAGTAAATTAACAGTAGTGGGTAATATTTATAAGAAGTATTTCTTCACTACTGTAAGATATCAGACAAACTAAATAATCACCAACATCTTAGCAGGAGATTTTGTATAGTAGAAATAGCAATTAACAAAATTGCTACATTGGCCATTTGTCATTAAGTATAGACCTAAATTAGTATTTCGTTGAGCATTTGTTATTTATTGTTCTTAGCACAATACTTATTCCCAAAAAATTTCAATGTAGGATGTAATGTGTAGGCTTACATTGGACTTCAGTAATTAATATACCTACAGTCACCTTATCGTAATGATTTATCAAAATTACAAATACAAATACTACAGTATGGTATCAAGGCTAACATGCGTTGTTCACTTATTTAGAGAAGAAATGAAAGTTTTTAAACGAAACTCCTTGAACAAATTACATCCTTCTATTTAGCTTGCTTTATTTATTAGGGTACAGGGAATGTGTTACGTAATAATATAATAGATGCGTATGAAGTCAGTGAGTGTGCCTTCTATATAGATGGTGAAGAAAAGTTGTAATTATACCTAAAGAAGCGTTTTAATTATTTTCATTAATTCTGTTTGTGAAATGGTGCATGTGTATTATTAGGAAAGAGGATGAGGGCAAGTTGTGTTTGTATTAGTGTTAGTGTTAATACGGGATAGTGAGTGAGGGTAGCAAGTTTATTACTCAGAGGGGCGTTAGCAAAAGTAGGAGAATATACATCCTGGGCATATTTGTACCTAATGATCGCAAGTGGTAGTGAAAGGAGAAGGAAAGTTGTTATAAAGAGTTTAGTAGATGTACTTATACTTATTATTAGTTCCTACGCAGATTTTGTCAACTGATCTTCCCTATAAGTAGGTAGTCATGTGTTTGCAATGTTTGTTAGACTGTTTAGTTTATAATATGAGTCTAATTCTATGTAGGTTTAGTCTAGACTGACTAATGCCTAATAACTTTTAAGGTTTAAATCCTAATATTTCTTATTCTACGCTTTTACAAGTCCTTAAGAATTATACCCGTAAAATTTAGTTGGTGCTTATAACTTATAGTTATCTTTATAAATATATTTAGCATAGCTACATATAAACATACTATGAATATGGTGTGCATTTTGTGTATTCGTTATGGTATGTAGGTAATGTTAGTCTATAGTTGACTAGTAATAAGCAAACTTTCTCTTTTCAACTTGAGCTTTAGAATTTTCGGTGAAATGGGATGAAGCTACCGTTTTACGTGATACTCCCACTCTCTTATTTTGCTTTTATTCATTTACTTGGTTCAATTTCTTATATGCACATACATAGCTTCTCAACTGAAATACCCGCAGTTATGCATGCCGAGAAAAAGGGAGAATATCTGTAGCGGCACGGTTGAATTCTAGTTTGGGCTATCTATACTAGCTTTCTAGTTCTACTTTGCAGAATGATTCAATACAACGGAGAATACTTTTCAAATGACATAGCTTAGCTTAACCCAAAGTGAACTGAGCTATAGGGAGATTTATGCACGGAGAACTATTCAGTTGGTTGGTGGTGTAAATTTTCTCTCCTTTCCTTGATTATTCTCACAAAATAATTAATTTCCCTGGAGCAATAAACTTTACGTGATAATTGTAACCGAAGAATAATATACAGTTCCAGGTTTTAAGAGACTTCCACTCTTCTCTATTGCTTTCCCATTTTCTCATTCAGAAAGATATCCGTGCATACAATAATAGCTTCTAATTTTATTCTTCTATATTCATATTAGTACTAAATATATGTACCTGATAATTTCTATACTTACACTAAACATACTGTAGCTGTGTACAGTCTATATTGTACTTTATACTGAAAAGTAGGACTGGAATATAGAAATAGATTCTGTAAATAAATACAGATGAAGTTTGGCCAAATCCTAATTGGTTTCTATTACTTCTGCTTCAGTTTAGTTGGGCAGGCATAAGGTATATAATCACACTTCTATGAATTGCTCACTTTCCGTTAAAGAAACTTTGGACAGTTTTGTTGGAAAGATGTGTGCTTTTCTCTGCTCTTCTTTGGCTATTACAGAAGCAAAATGTTCTTTTACGTCTCTCGTAACGAAGACAAACAGCCCTGTGTAATGCTAAATTATTATTTCGAATCTGTCTGATATTATCAGTGAAGTTTCTAACAGGATAGTAACACTAAGAGTAACTAGTAGCACATAATGTTCCTCCTTTTGTTTTGTGGCATTGCATGGCATTGCTCCACACAGCAGAGCGTAAGTGTAATATAATAGTAGTGAACGTAATAACTCCAGTTTAGTTCAGTCCAGTTTGGTCGAATATTCCTCAAGAGACTTTCTATTTCATGGATGAATTATTTCCAAGGCTATACGGGCCACTTACAAAGAAAATGTATCTCTATTTACAACAATACATCAGCGATTTTATTGTCTTCATTTTGCATGGGCAATAAACAATATTCAATTTCTTAATTCGTTACGTCTAAACGTTTATAAACTAACAATGATCTTTGCGACCACAATGTACTAATAAGAATTCCGCATCCAATTTCTTCAAACTAGGAATATTAGGATCAATTTGTTTTTTCGAGTCTAAATACGGCGTTTCTCAAACATTACTAATTAGATGCAACAATTGAAAATAATTTGTTAATTAGATCATTAAATTCATTGGCTGTGCTACACAAATCGTTATCACTATTTACACGAAAAGCTAAAAGAATATTTTATCGTCCGTTCTGTTTCTGTTATGTAGCTTAACAAATTTTATTTAGCCCCCTGTCTTTTAATGCCATACCTTTTAAGGAAGAGTAAAAGTTTTAACTTGTAACTTTCACCAACGTAGAAATCTTCTTAGGTGGATATAATCCATTTTGTGGCAGCCACAATCCTTCTGTGATGTTATCTTAACCTGTCTTGTAGTCAATTAAGTTCATATAATGTACATAGGTAACCCTTTGTTCACTATTACGTAGTAGCAGTGGTGTTAGAAATCAAATTCTTGTCTTCTCTAATGTAGCTGAGTTGCAACACGTTTCTGGAATTTGTTGAAAAAGTTAGAACATACATAATAGGATCCTAACAGAATGAATGCTGGGGAAAGCAAGGAGAGTATTCTATCTACGTATGTACATACTTAGTTGAAGAGAGGAAAAGTCTCCCGAATGCAAGTTTTCCGTAGGTGTTGATTGGCTGTTCATTAAGACATCGGAAATGAGTGATGATGAGAGGGAGCAATGGAAAACTTCTAATCAGCTCACAACGAAAAACATCGTAACACCAACAGCAACATCAAACTACGTTGAAATCTCTTCCCTTCTGTTGCCAATATTCTTCTTGATAAGGGTATCTTCTAGGAGAAATTACCAAAAGGAAATGTTTTCGATAGATACATACAAAGGTAGTACAACAAAATATAAGTACATATATGCTGTTAAATACAAGTAAGTAAGTTCTTAGATTCCTAGTCTGGATACTTTTATCATTGAGCAGAACAGGACCAGACCATCTATACGCATTAGCTACCATGTAAGTCAAATATATTCTTATTAGGTGCACTTTGTGTGTATCATTACGTGTATTTTGGGTTGCCATACTGAGCTGTCCTAACTTCTATTAGTAGGTGATACAAATTCTTATAAATAAATATGTTGTTTGTACGTATGGAGGAACGTATTATTAGTATTTGCTAGTATGGTTAGTAGGGTACTTGAGTTACTTATTTTCTGTCAGTTCTGATCTGGTTAGCCAGTGCATGTCCAATCGGTCAAGGCAAACATTGTACATGAAGAACATGAAGTATATATAGTCATGATAACATTCAATTTACAATGAGGTTCATAATTACTCGGTAATGTTGCCTTTGAATGCTTTTACAAATGTGTGAGTTCTTCATCTCCTTGTAATTTTGCTAAATTCTATATAAAAGAAGTCATTTGGGTTAATAGATCATACATAATTGTAATTCTCTTTTCATAATGCAGAATTTTTAAGCAAGGATTGAGCGTAAATACCATTAATCAGAAATTGAATAAAATATCAAAAGAAAATCGATTCTTCATTCACATACACGTAAATGATCGATTAATTTTTGGTTATTTTATAGAATTGAATGGGGAAACCCGTTAAAAAGCTACAACACTGGTTCTACTTGCCGATTTTTTGGTTCGTACTGTAGTTTGTTTGTTGTTTTGAACGTGTGCAATAGTGAAAGTATAATGGTCCACTATTTGCGAACCTTGCCGTATATATTCTTTACTAATATTACTTGTATGAAATAAAATATATGTACAGAAGTATTATTGTATAGATAATGTGAGTTGGTAAAAGGAGTCTCGAATTGTATCATTGTGTAAATAGTATGTCGAGAGAAAGGCAGAGTATATAGAAATAGTTAGATAATGTATAATGTGAAAGCGTTAGTATGAAATGAAAGTTAGTTGTGTGGTACGGCATAGGATGGTGGTATGGTATGGTATGGTGTATGAGGAAAGTAGTATAAGGAAGAGAAGGGAAGGCGATGATTTATCGTACAGTTGGGGGCTTCCTTTGCCAATTACGATGGAGAAACGTGTGAATTTACTCAACCAAAAGACCCCACAAAGTTCTCATCTCTCTTGCTACACTTGCTGCGGCATTAGTTAGCTCTTCGCTTCTTCTCGGAGATGCCCGCCGCCTGCCTGCCTTCTCTTTCTTTACTTTACTCTACCCTCTACTTAATGCCACTCTCTGTTATATTATATTGTATTAGTGTAGTTTTCTGTTCTCCTGTTGGGGAAACACTATCTGTACTTCTGTACAGTCAGCATGAGTACGGACATGTTATGTAATGTAAGTATGACGTAGACAGTTGGTTGGGTTCAGCTTCAGTGTAACTCTAAGTGTGAAGAGAGCTAACTAAAGACTAAAACTTAACTCTGAAATTGTTCGCCGGAAAAGTTATATAAATGGTTGTAGTTTAGTTAGTCTGAATTGGATGCTGGCTTGGCTTGGCTTGGTTTGGTCTGGTCTGGACTGTTCTGACTTGATCTGGTAGAAAAGAAGAATGAGAAGAAGAAAACGAAGAAGAGGTAAAGGAAAGTGCGTGTGGCCAGGCCTGGGCCTGAGTCACAACGTCAGGCAGACCAATCCAAACCAGACCCAGGCCAGGTTTTATTCCATTCAATTCAACACCAGCAATTTGTGCTAAAGAGTCCAAAAGAAACGAGTTCTCAGTTCAGTCCAAAGACTTTCTTTTATAGCTAAAGAGAAAGAGACACGGTTTTATAAGATAGCTACTGCTCTAGCGTTTAGTTAGTAGGTAACTTAAGTAGGTATTATGTAAGTATATACAGATCGGGACACATGTAAGGCTAAATAGTGAATTCAATGCATATGATTTTGCAGCAGTTATCTAGCATCAAGCTCAGCATCTTTTTATTTAACATTTAGCACCATCTTCGTACGTAAATCGTAGCATAATGAATTTATTTTTACGGAGAAAGTAGGAGAAAGATTAATTTTTTATTAACGCCAATTTCTGCAGATTAATGCAATTCATTAATCATTGGTTATTTTACAAATACTACAGATACATGATACATCAAGTATTTACGATAGCTTTCGTAAATACTTAATTAGGAATATTGGGAAATACGTTTCATGTTGCGAATAGGAATTGTATAGAAGAAAAGAAAGCTTATCGAAATTTTTCTATGTAGCCTTACATTTGTTGCGCTTTGTATTACAATATTGCATACGAGTGTCAATGTAACCTCTATCTGTAGGGTATATTGTTATAATGCTTACATGCATTAAAACTTTGTTTTAAAACTAAATAAACTGGAATAGTTCACCAATAGTATAATATTAGTAGTAGTAATAGGTAAGGATATCATACATACGACTACATACTTAGGTACATGGAGACAAGAACAAGATCCCATCTTATCATGTCGCATTTGTTTCTTTTCAAGCCAAGCGAGGACTATCGCTATTGAATTCCTTAGATTTAAAAGTTGTATGTGTTATAACTTTGGTTTAGTTTAGTTGGTTGGGTGATCCAACTAAACTCAACTAAATCCAATCTAGTTTAATGATCCCATTTATCTGTATTTATTTTTATACTATTTTATGCTGGATTTCCAAAACAAAACTTTTCGTTTATTTACTCTTGCTACAATAGTACTACTTCAACCGGAATATCTTTCCAACTACAGATAAAAGATACTAGTAACTCGTATAAAAGTATCTTCAGCTACCTTAAACTCATATAAGTATATTTTGGTATACAAAGTATAACTTATCTGTAAAATTGAAAAAAGAATTGTAGCGTATTCATTTTATATTCAAGTGTTATTGGACAATTTGTTGATCTCCTTTTCAAATGCATGTACCATACCTACTGTTTTTCCTCACACTTCTACAAATAAGATTTTTATTAGGCTAGCCAATTATCAAAGTTCTCATGCAGTTGCACATGTAATAAATACTACCTACTATGCATCTATGAGATTTCACTTGGATTACCTATCTATGCAGTTTGAAAGCAGAAAACTGGAAATGCATGAACTTTTGGACGAGAATCTTAGTTCCGAGAACTGTTTATAGTATTACATTATTTTCTCTGCAGTATAACATTAAAGGTACATATAGGGATCCTATACGTACTTGTCTTTTCCTCGAACTGCTAACTGAATGATTCACTTTATGGTATATTTTAGTAGCTACATCCATTTACATACTCTGTCTGCTATCATAAATAAATCCGCAAAAGGCAATGAAAATGAAAACCGGGAAGAATAATTTGCTCGTCTCTCCATTCTCCTTTCACATTCGTGGTTTTTAGCTACTTAAGAATTTTGGCAGTAAATACATAACTACCAGCACTACATATCACACTCATATACACGTTACTAACTTCCTATACATTACATACCTACATAGACGTAGATAGATACTTAGACAGTCTTATTATTATGTATTGTATCTTGTATCATATTTCTAGCCCTTCTACTTTGCTCAAGTTATAATAAGATACTTGGTAGTAGTTTTTGTACGGGAATCCACTAACGTAAAGATGAGTACTATAACAATAGCTGTAGCTCTTCTATGCAAATGCTTTTCCATTACATAACACATACATAAACGTATATTTTACACATTTTCCTGAATAGGAGAACCTTTGGATTCCATTTTGCTTGGTTCTACTTCTACTACGTAGAAACAGTAACGTAATGTTTTACAAGTAGTCGAGAGTAATGTAAAACTTTTTATTATTATGTTAACTGAGAGCCAAGCCAGGCCAGGCCGTGTTCACATGAGTTTGGCAGAGAGTTGTGTTGTGTAAGTGAACAACAGTCTAAGCGTAACTAAATAAGGGTTCTTGAAACATGCCAGGGTTACTATCAACTATAACTTTTAACTTACTCCTTCCTACTTTACTCTTAGTTCTACTACCTAACAACTATTTCCATCCCACGGACAGAAAAAACTGGATAGCTGACTTATGTACTTAACTTACACGCAAATGAATGTTGTAAAGACTTGAGACGCTTTCGCTTTCACCAACTTCTCCTTTCTAATGTTGTATCATTGTAAATGCTCTATATAGATAATAGATTGTTGCTTGAAACTTCGTCTTCTATTATACATTGTTGTAAAAGTAAAATTAAAACAAAACTTGAAGAGACAATCAAGAAAGACGACGATGCCATGCGATGTTCTCAAGTTTAGTTTCTCCTCTATCTAAATCTGTTCTTCACATTTTGTATCTAAGGGGAAACCCATGTCTCCTGTAATTGAATATGCTCCGTTTTATTAATCACGTGTAAGATAAGACGTCTGAGCTAAGTGGATAAAATGAAGTTTCCTATTCAGAATAAGAGAATGAAATGAGATGCGACGATGTATCTGTAAACAGTGTCTGACGCATTAATCCTTGTACATAGTATAAGTTGAATAAGAATTGTAAAACTGTGCAAAATAAATATGTAGTGTATTGTGCTCTGTCTTAGCTCTGTGCTGTCTTTTACCTATTGTAATGCATATTGATATAATTATATTTAACTGTATAATTATTGTTCTTCATTGAAGTAAACCGTAAATATACACCCACCACCTGCCAATAATATTTTCTTATGTATCTACCTGAAATTATATCAATAAATGAATGTAGTCAAGTAAGTTTTCTTAATTAGATATTTTCCGATAATTGGAAAGTTAGGAAAGCATTATCGTTACTGTCAACTGTGGGTGTTCACTATATATTCTGATTGTAATACAAAATACAATATTAAACAAATATAATTGCTTGATGTAGGTATTAAGTATACTAAAATTGCGTAATAGAAACAAAGGTACTTATAAATGTTACATAGATGCAATCTGATCATGCTTACTTCTTCAAGCGACTCTGGATGTGACTTTGACTTACGATTAGTACATCATCCCCAGTTAAAGCTCCAAATTGTCTGAGATAAGACAGCTCAAAAGGAACTAAAAGGAACTCTGGCTAGAGTGAAGTAAAGGGAAGCAGTAGGAGAACTGTGTGATGAGATCTGAGTTTATGTTGTAATGCAATGCAACGTAATGTATATGATGCCATATCGTATTACATTATTGCTAATTATTCTACTGCTGCTGTTATGTTACACAGTTTCAGTTGTTGTGTAATATAAGTATTTCTTCTTAGTATATTGTAAGACCTATGTTTAGTTATAATGCATTGTATTTGTGTATAACGTATATATACGGCACTGTATAGTTTTTCTTTTAAATTATATCACTCCGTAACGTGTTACACAGTCAGATATAAAATTACGGCCCAGTAAAGTGAGACAAAACACAAAAATAAAATTAAATCTGTGGCCCTGCATTTTTATTACATATTACGTTTGTGCAAGATACGCAAGTTAGGACTGTTACTACTAATTGGAGGAAGGGAGGGAGACAGAACAGAAAGATGGATAAAGTCTCTGGCTTCCTTTTAGTATGTATTATAGTTAAAATTGTTATACTATATGCTACTACTTAGTACTACTGCTAACGATAACTATGTACATATTAGTATTCTATGTGAAGCCACTATTTAGGGGTACCTAGATGATTACTTCCTTACTATTGCTCCTCTACTACACAGTACAGTACACAATTGTATTCTCCAGGATGATCTAAAGAAGAAACATCCAACGCTCCGAGTCCACAACATAAAGTTAGCAATTAAACTTTGACTAAAATGTATTTTTACGATTTGGAGATAAAAATCCAATTTTAAAAGAAGCCTTACAATTTTCATAATAGTAAAAACAGTCAGAAGTATTAGGCATCTAATGAGATAAAGTAAAGTAACTTTCACTTTTACAGTTTGCGTGTAATAAGTATCATAGCCTTCAGACGAGAATAAAACTATTTTTGAAAGTTGAGCTAGCTACTACAGTAGTGTTAATTTTAAATAATTTTCCCAAGTTGCTCTTTGTAATAAAAGTATTTAGCAATATTCTAAAAGTTTGACAATTTCATCAAAGACAAAATAATTTAAAAGTAGGATACGGTAAGTAATACATTTTTGAGACAGAGGAAATTCATTCACTCACTTCGAGAGAGAGACTTTGCTTAAATTAAAGAAAAAGGTGTAGTTTTGTGCAGAAGTGGTAGATTTTATACATAGAGATAAGTAAGTAGAAGGCCTGAAGGCATGATTTATCGGCTGGCATGTCCATGTCGACAAAAAGGCGAACAAACTGGAGTCGAGTTGAGATGAGAGTTT
Organism: Tomocerus mixtus; assembly: GCA_034694165.1. NCBI lineage: Eukaryota > Metazoa > Arthropoda > Collembola > Entomobryomorpha > Tomoceridae > Tomocerus > Tomocerus mixtus. Next base: position 33,672 of record JAQFYC010000631.1, read on the forward strand.
GCAGAATGTTGGCAACGTGTGCCAATTTAGTGGTTTCGCCTTTCTTCCGCCGTCTCCAGAAGTCAAGTCAAGAAAACTCTTTAGAAAAAGCTAGTCAGGTCTTTCTCTCTCGTAGCCACCATAGAGCACACATCACAGCATTAGAGTGGAGTGAGAAGAGGAAACACAAAGAAAGTTGTTAGAGATGGAAGTTTTCATTTGGAAAGGAAAGATGAGAAACTCAATTCGTCTGATGTGAGTGAGCTACATTTGGCCAAGTTAAACCAAACCAAGTCAAGCCAAGAATGAAGAAATGTCAGACAAAAGAGTTCTGTCAAGTTGAGCTATGGGAAAGGTGCTATATTCTATTCTACTAAAGCTATAGTAAATATCTACCTAGGTTCTTTAAGGTATATATTATACAGTATGAGACAAATCTACATAGCCCGAACCAAATAGGAATATTGCACACGTATCTATATTTAGTTTGGACAGAGTTATTAATTTGGGTTTACACAAAAAATTGAAGAAACGCTAAAATGCTAAAAATCCACTTGACTGAAGTGATCTTGATCAGTAATGAAATGTTTCTAACCCTAGAAATGACTTCCATTTTCTTACTATTAGGGCTCACAGAAATCATGTCAGTACTAATATACACAATTATAAAACTACGAATAATTCTACTATAAATAGTAAACAAAATCGTAATATTTGGCCAAAATTACGAAAAAAGGTTTGACATAAAGTATTTGTTAAGTGTGTCCAATATTAAGACTTCACATTTATGGTCAAGATCAATCGAAAAACTTGTAAAACGAACATTATTTTGCCTTTATTTCAAAATGATAAATTACCTTGAATACACATGGCATTGGTTACAAAATTAGGTCATACTGCTGATATGTTTCCCTATCCCCAACTGCTTAGAAAAATAGTAGCTCGGCGATAGTAAATACTATGATGAGTTCCATTTGCCTCTTACTGTAACATCTCCTTATGATTTTAGAAGGCCCTCACGTCACGAACGAGCCACCACATAACTATAGAGTCGTAGATAGAATATGTGTGTGTAGCATAAAACAAATGCAATTTCTATTTCTAACTAAGGTAGTCCTCCACACAGAGTAGGTATATCTAATATCTATTTACTTTCTCTTGAACCAAATACACTTTTCCATGTTATGTTGGCTCACACTCTCACTCTCACTGTCTGACTCACAGTAGTCAACATCAACAGAGAGTTGAATTGAATGTGTTGATATTGGCATTACTATGGTTGGTCTGTATGTGTGGTGGTGTGTGGTCTAGTACGGTGTAACCCGTAAATCACATTTCCAAAAAAGTCAGATCCGAATTGGGTGAGAAAGGAAGGGAAATGAGAAAAGATAATCAATATTCTTTGCGGTTTATTTGACCAAGCAGTTATTACTTATTCCCTGACTTGCTTTATTTCCCTCTTTTCCTATTTCCAATGTCTTCTTTCCTTTTCACTTTCCCTTCATCCTTTCCACACAGAACAGAACACACTAAACTAAACTGACTTACTTAAGAGTCGAATGAAGTACATACTAGTAGTCAGTGAGTTTTCTTTCCCCTAACTCAGCCAAACCAAGCAAACCAACGTTCGTTTTGGCTTTGGCTTGGCTTGATGAGCCTTTGTTGTTGCATCTTTTTCTCCGACGCTCCTTCAAAGTTCCCTTTCTTTGCTTTTCATTTCACACACTTCAGAGTTCGGATCATCTACTTACAACAAGGAGTTATCTAATATCCAATCCAATCCACCCTATCCTTATGTGATGTGATGTGGTGTGTGTATACATAGTATTCAAGTGAAAGTATTTCGATAGCTTCATCTACTACATATATATTTTTGCTTTCTTCTTTTCATTCTGTTGATTTTGGAATAAAAGTAGATACTAAAGCAGGCCAGAAGTAACAATACGGTATTTTATCCATTGATTGTCAGCAACCTTACAAAAGCTACACATTTCTCATACCAAATGAGCTAAATTTTCGATTGTTTGATTGCTCATACATTCTTTCCCTCCTTGAGCTTTGTTTTGCATAATTTCTTTGGCATGGCATTCAAAAACTGTAATGTAAAGTCATTGTATGCAATTCTTTATGTAATGCATTATGTACATATAGATGCTTTCCTTAACTATACTATAATAACACATAATATCTGTATTATAACCGCATAATATTTACCTTTCAGTTTTGAGTATGACTGTGGAAGTGTTCAAAATTCATAGTCTACTCTCGAATTTTGTGAAATGAATAATATTTTTGGCTAGTTTGTTGTATTCGTGAACAAAGGTACCACAATTTCTTATATTTTCTATAAACAAAGCATGTATGTTGTAGTTTAGCTCACATACAGAATACTGACACTACGATACGAACATGCTCCCCCAAGTAATCAAATAATAGAAAACAATGGAATGTAGCTACAGATATATAGTGCATATATGTCGAAAGGTAAGATGTGATGTGAGTTCACGTAGTTAGTTTGCTTATTGAGTGTAGGCGTCGGTACGTGCTTGATTTGACGGCCCAAGTGTTTCGGTTCGCTTTTGCTTTGCGGAAGCTTTAGCTTTGCAACTACAAGCCTTCCTTTTACCTCGTTTCAGTTTAGTGTCCGTCTTCCTTCCTTTTCTACTTTCATTTCAGTTTGAGTTCAGTTGCACATGCACATGTATGTATGTATACATGTATGTAAGCCAATCCAAAATAGTAGGATATAAACCAAGTTAAGGCAAAGCAAGCCAAGCCAAGCCAAGCCACCCCACATTCACATCGTAGACATCACATCACATAACATCCCCTTTTATTTTATTTTATACTTACTTTACGTTTACGTGCATTGCTCTTCATCGTTCTGCCTAGTCTCTGGCTTTAGGTAGTAGCAATACGTATACGAATTGTACTGGTCGGGTTTGCTACTAGCTTAGAATTTCTTTCTACTAGCTTACATTATATTACAGCCTCTAGATTAGGTACACACAGGAAAAGTTGCAGATCTCACAATTTATTCTGACAAATGGGAAACCGGCAGACCTTTGTGAAGAAAGCCCCTCTCCTCTATGTGGTACTATAGGCTAGTGTTAGTGCGCCTCTATTCTGTTCCGTTTCTCCCTCTTCTTCTTTAACTTTAGCTACATTACGTTACGTACGTTTGCTTTCCTTTACTCACATCACAACAGGCAGCGAAGCTAAAGCCAAGCTTCACTTTCCTTCCATATCCAACATTCAACATCCAACCTCATCCTTATGTTGTTTTCTCCTCTTTGCTACTTTTCCTAAGGAAACAGAACTGTTCTGCTCGTTTTCTCCTCTTCCTTTCCTAGTTATCGTAGGATAACTAAATTACCGTATTTTAGATACGAATCCAAATTTTTCTAGACTTCCCCTTCCTCCTCATGGCTTTAGTGGATGTGGAATTCAAGAAATATATATCTATGTACTTAGGCATTACGTATTTGTATACCTTTAGATCTTTGTAGTCATACTTACTTAGGAATTGTATAAGTAAGTAGGTGCATGTGGAAAGCTAACACTTTTGATATGGGTACCCACATAAATAGTAGGTATAAGGTACTAACTATTACCTTCTATGACTTATTTTAGTAGGAGGAGAGGCAGCTTTGAATGTAGATTTCCAAATCCCCTGGCTCTACTCATCTAAATCTAAAATACCCGAAAACAAAATGCACATTGCTCACGAGACGGGTAGCACTATGAACAGCTACCGTTGCCGCTTTGCTGGATGCGTTTACGAAACATTACAATGTATAACAATGTGTATATGTACTTATATGTATTTGCACCAGTCAGTTGAATTTAGCAAAGCAAAAGCCAGGGCCAGAGCCAGCTTCCCAGTAGTTTTAACCTCAAAAATTACCTCTATTCAGAGTACAATACATGGAAATAATTTGTGCTTTGTTCCCTTCTTTGGAGCTCGCTCTCCCTCTTGATTTTCCAATTTATTTCCATTTTCATACCGCATGATCACTCTATTCATTCATAGCATGACATCAAAAATATGGCTGAATTTCCTTTGCCCTCACATAACAATAAATCGTTTCTGTTGTTGCCCAATGTTTATTTTACTATAGTAGGTTGATGCCTATATCTTTAGGTAGTTCTATAGATTCGGAGACATAAAAAGTTATATCTGTATATACAAAAGCTGGAAACTGGAAAAACAAACTTGCTATTTTGACAATGCAAATTTTTAATGCAAATACTTAGGAATAAAAACAATTTCTATGAATTAGTAGCTTATGCTTGGCTTTTTGGAGACATTAGCATAGAATTCATGAATATTCTATTCTACTTACTAGATAAAGAGTTGGATTTTGAAAATATTGTAACTTTTCTCATTTAAAGGCTTTGAAAAATGAGAAAAGTTTATTGAGATAATTCAGTTATCTCATTGCTGATAGAGGCGAACAACAAGTTCAGTTCAGTTTCAGTTCACAGAATATGGAACAAATTCTCTTACATCCTTTTCCAAACTATTGTGTTGAAGATAAATTTCCGTGATTATTTGACAAAAACATGTTATCTCTGTCGTGAGAACTTATTTATGCTCTCTGTAGTAGAATAGTCAAGCAATAGAACTATCTCCTCTTTTAGTTGATTCGGCTAAGAAGAGGATGTAAAGAGGAAAAGGACAGGAAAGTACAAAAGAAAACTCTTAAACTTTGCATCTATTTCATGTTCATACATATATAAATTCTTTAAACTTTAGTTGTGTATGTATCTATTCTTATTCTTAGGAAGAGCAGTCCATGCCAATGCCAAGCCAAGCCACTCTACAGTTACATGCATACTACTTTACTTACTTTAGTAGCAGTTTCATACAAATACAGAAGCAGCGTAAGTCTAAAAGTCTATTTATAAGGAGAAAGTAGATTCAACTAAAGTAGTACAATGTAGTACCTACTTTTAGTTATATTTTAATGTGTATGCATGCATTCCTTTTCTTATGGATAAAGTATACTTGAATGAAAACTAGAAAAGACTGCTGGAAAGTTTTGGAAGTGAAGTCAGGAAAGTTTCGTGGTCTGGTCTGGTCTGGCCCGATGTAGCTACATAAGCTAGTTCTGTCTGTAGTGTACCTTAGTCTGACTCTATGCAGGAAGCTGTTTAACTACTTGACGTTTCTGGCTTTCTATCGTGTCTATTGTATTCCAAAGAAAGAAAGGTAAGGAAGAGATAGTATAATATGTCCAAATGGGAAGAAAAATCGCTCAGATAGCATTCAATTCGACTTTCAACTGTGCAACAACTTGTTTCTCTTCTTTTACAACAAGAGCAATGAGTTTTCCTTTCTTATTCAAGTGAAGATTCCTTCTTCATCCGTTTACTCTAGTGTACTTACATTATTGTAGAAGGTAGTACATATATTTATATGCTTCTGGAGTTTATGTTCATATGCCAGTATGTTTTAAGCCTAAAAATAATATATAGGTATACCTACTTTCACATAAGTATATAAATAGTAAAAATTGTAAAGAGCTAGCGAAACTCGATTGTCGATGTGAAATTGGATTGGGAGCAGAAACTCAGGCCAGGCAGGATGAGGAAAGGGAAAAATGGACAGGAGGGTGAAAGTTGCTAAAATTTATTCATTCAGAGTCCAGACCCAGAGCAAACCATACTAAACAGAGCAGGAGTACTCACTATGCTATATTTCTGGCGAAAACTGGATAAGTAGAGTAGATGGAGATAGAGGATGGTTACATAGCTACTAAAGAATCGAATAAGATCCAGATCCAACAGAATAGAAATTCTGGGCTGCAAATGCGAACACGAATTGAAACAGAAATAGGGGACCCGTTTGAACTTTCACTTGAGCGACCGACTTTCATTCTCGGCTTCTCAAATCCCATATTTCCAATGTAGATATCCATGTAGTGCACAATATGCAGTAAAGTACGTATTCCTTTCTCATTTTATGTTTGGCATGTATTACATACTACATGTGCATTGAGTATTGAGCAACAATAAGATATGCGTAAGCGTAACTATCAAATCCAAATCTGTTTTTCAACAATACATAACTGAGTTGACTTGACTTTAGTTGGTTTGCTTTGATTCAGATTTCCAGATGCTCCAAGCCCAATCGCAATCATGCTAATGTAATGCAAAGCAAATACAAATACTACAATTCCAACAACAAATCTCAGAAATGATTGGATTTTACTTCGTGTGCGCTTTAGCACAGGTTTTTTACATTTGTATACAGATTTGATTCAAATTTACGGGAAGAGTAGTGTTTGTTTGTATAGAAGGTACATATGTATTTAGTTTAGATGAAAAAGTTATTTGCTTTCTTCCCTTCCAATTCTTAGCATTGCCTTGCCTCGCGTCTTCTTAGTATGTACTGTGTATGTAGTGTGTGCTAAAGGAAACTTATGGAGGAGATAATTAGAATTTCATGCGGTTTTCGCAAGTGGAAAATTCTATGTATAAACTATTTAGCACTGGGGAACGAATACATACAGTACAGTACACAAACACAACCATTTTCTGAAAACATTGTTGGAAGACAGGACTTTTTACAAGGAAGTGTGTAATGTTTGGGCTTAGGGGAGCAATTTCCACTTGTGCAATAAAATAACATGCCACAAGGTGAATAGGAAAAGTCCACTAAGGAGCGACAAATTCTGTAGAAAATGAAAAGAGGTAAAATACGGAGGGTTCTATTCTAAGAGAAAGAACAGAATACGAGACTTGCTGACTTTTGTTCTGCAAAAGACAAGACACAGTTCACAGCTTTTACAATTCCGTCTGTGTCATGCAATGATTGTAATACTGTCACTCTCCGTCTAAAAACAAACGTAGGCAAATTCAACGCACGGCACACATTGTATATTTTAAGGAGCTATGTGCCGAGCTTGGTTGGCTGTAACTTATGTTACATCCATTGGGTTAAACTAAAACCTCTGCTGTTAGCTAAGCAAAATCTCCAGCATTTTTCAGGATTTGTAGATTATTAAATTTTCTACAAGTTCGAAAAGCGACCCAACATGCTTTTCAGATTTTTTACCGCCGACTGGATTTGCTTTCACCATATGGTGTGAGCTAAGTTACGAGTACCATCCACATATAAATATCCATCTAAGTATTTAAGTCACTTTCGGAAACATACTATCCTCTTACCCATTTTGTATATATTATTATACTAGTTAATATTTACTATATTGATAGGTCAATGAATGTATCAGTCGTATCAGTAATTTGCTAGTATTTAATTTTACTTTCTGAAGGTAATTATTATTCCGTTTTTACTAAATCCAGTATGGTGATGTAGTTATAATATATTCATTTAAGATGTCAAGCCTTTTTAACCTCCATACATAAATCATAAAGGTACATTGTATACTTATTGCTGACTACTGCATAAAGGAACAAATAATCTTTAGCAGACTGTATGATGGATCTATGTAACTTACAATATGAGCTATGCAACCGCAGCGGTTTTCTTTTTCTCTAAAGTGCTAATATTATCTATTCCAAGAGTTCAATATGATTTTAACGGCATGTGACAGGGACTTCACACAAAACAAACAAGTTATATACATTACTATTAATTGCACGTACATGATTTAAAATCAGAATTTATTTATTATTCTGGACAGAAACATCGACTAAATATATCTGGGGAACGCATTTGATTTCGTTCAATCCCTAATTTGAGAAACTCTGAATAAATAAATACTCATAACAAGTAATAAATGATAGCGAAAAACTGGCTTTCAAAGATATGAATCTGAATTGATTAAGCATGCATTTAACTTCAAAAATCCGTTTCTGTCCGACCAAATTTGTAAATCATATTACTAGCGAAAATCAGCACATTTTGAAGCAAGACAGCAAAGCCAGGCCACTTTGAAACAGAATCTGTAAAATGGAAATATTATAATTACTTGGTTGCAGGTTGACGGTTAACTTATTTTACTTAATATTTCGAATACTCTGCATTGCTACAAAAATCGGGAGAGTGAGGTAACTAAGAAATGAAAAAACTTACTCTGGGTGAGATAATTTGCAATGAGAATCCAGCAAGCACCAATACAGCTAGCAAATGCCATGAAGAACCCTACAAAGAGCCAAAGCATGGCTGCTACAGGGCCCATATATAAAAATCCATCGGATGCTAATGAAGCTCCCCTCAGCTGCGCCTTTGAAACTACATTTACCCTAGATATTTTACAAAGATATTTAAATATTGTTTCCACTTCTTGAAAACAGTATTATCATATTTTTTATAGCATATTTTTTACACTTACATAAACAGAGCAACTGTCCCACAGAGACCACATGCATAGTAGGCAGGATCAAATTCACGTTTGGGATGACCGGAAGCACAGATATCAATTGCTACCCACCATGCAGTGAAGAACTGTAAAAAAAGCACATAAAATAGATATAAATCTTTTTCAGATAATTAGTAATAAACACCATAGAATATTACGTTATAATAGATAAACATGGTTATGCAATAATATACCAAAAATCCTGCAACTGCTGACGCGAGATTGTTACGACTTGGTCCTTCAATGCAGCTGTCACAGTTGGTGTTGCCCAAAAGTGGCATTTTTACTTCTTGATATAAATAGATGATCCGTCTAAAAGAACAAGCCTTAATAAGACTCATTTGGCTACAAGTGAACTATTTTAGCAACGACAACGATTGTGAATTTTCACTCTGTCGAGTGAGTCGGGTCTGGTCACCATGAAAGCAAACAAATGAAACACAAATAAATCAATATGAATTATGAATCCTAAATTGACAAAACAAATGTTTGCAAATTCTTTTCATGGGTATCATTTTCTAGAAATCATTCAAAATTCTAAATTCGGCAAACAGAATCATTTTCTAGAAGTCATTTCTACCAAAATTCTAAATTCGACAAAAAATCATTTTCAAAAAGTCATTTTTCCAAAATTCTAAATTCGTCAAACATCAGGATCATTATCGGGTCATTTTTAACAAAATTCTAAATTCTGCAAACATCAGGATCATTTTTTTAACAGGAGACCCAATCAGGTATCTAATGACATAATTTTTAAGTATTTGTAAGTTTGAGTATATAATGCATACATAATAATTGACCTTGACCATTTAGAAATATCTTTTATAGGATCTTACCGTTTAATTTACAGGTGGCAATCAAAATTTCAGTAATTGGGTACCGTCCGTCCACTAATTGATTTGTTGCATTGCGGCTGGAGAACAAAAATTTCCGAAGACAACGCGTTGATTAAATCCTAGAGATCAGATTAAAGAATTTTCATCGTCGTATTTCTCGAATGCAACTAGATATCCAAATTTCGACGATGCCTCATGACTATCTTGCGTACGGCCACGCAGCTCTAGTAGCTGTTGTGGGTGGTATGGAATATTCTAACTCAGGAAGCAATGAATCCCTGGGGTTGACTCTACTTGGATTTCTTTTGGGCTACGGTGCTTCCCAGAATTTTAGCAATTACTACATTAGCCTTGGAGGGAGTGCCATCGTGGCAGGCTTCATGGGTGACAGATATAATCGCTCAAAACAATTGTGGCCATCTGGAGTCGTGGCTGCTGTCAGTGTTGGTATGCTTCTCCGCTATTTGAACCGTTACTTTGGTATTATAGCACTGTGAAACAGCAATAGCTATGTCCATTCCACCATTTAAATTTGCAGTACAATAATATCCAAAATTAATAATATCACGTATCATATCTTTCCAAAAAACCTACCTATTTGTACTTACATTGCATCCAACAATGGAAATCGTCTATTTTCTTCCGATGTGAATGTAATGGTAATTTTTATCCATGGCAGGGACACTTGTACTATCTTCTCTGTGGTAAACCAAATTAATAAATTATAACAATACAAAAAATTATTCACCATGATGTGTAAAGCGTAATATTAATTAGCAATTATGAGGACTTTCACTTTGTGCACTTTCACTGTATTTCACCGTGCCGCGCGTCTACTTGTAGTCGTAGTATCTCACAAATATCTGCTTTCTCTTCATTATGGTTACTTTCCCTTTGTTATATTATTTTCCCTAAAGTTTACGTTTACCTGCTACCGTCCAAGTAGTAATCATTATTCATATTTCATCATATTACATTAAATTATTATCATTATCATATTTAAATATTTTATTGCTCTAATCAGTTTACGTTTTACATATTATAGCATTTGTAACATTATATTAGTAAAAATATTGCATATTATCGCATCCATTCATAATACATAGCAAGTGTGAAAGAAAGGACTTTTTTTTATCTTGCGCTAGTTTCCCATTTTTGGCGTTTAGTTTATGTGTTGCTTTCTCCTCAGGTAGGGTGAAAGTTATTTAAGGATGTATGGTTGGCTTCGGCTGGCTTGTTTGTGATAGATATTGTTTCGTACTAGCACAAGAACGAGTATAATATAGAATCTGAGCTTGTATATTTTGCACTCTAGAGTTACACAATCCATTTACACTTTCCTTCATGATATTTGAGATTCGAAGTGTAATATTGAGCGAACACATCGCATCTAGACTTCTCACATCACATCAACTCTCTTCAACTGAACTCAACAGAAGTCAACTCAAAGCAAGGAAAAGGAGCGCTCGCTCACAAAAACTCTGTAATTAACTCTACTTTTTTATTTGCTCTTGAAAAATCTCGTGTTGAATGTACAATTGCCTTTATCGATCCTATATCCATTCCCTCCGTCCAGCAATTCATTCGAAATCCATTTAGACCTACTTGCCTAGCTCTCTCCTCTCGCGTCTTCTATGAAAAAATAGTCTTCCAAACACAAATAACAAACTTGCCTTTCCTTGACGAGGAGAGAAGGAAAGGAAGGACGCCCACTGAAGAATAGAAAGGAATTTGGGATTTCAAGTGGATGAATGTGACAAGAATCTCGCATGCAATGTAGATTTCTTTACTAGTTTAAATTGGATTCGGACTTTTCTCTATTTGGTTTACTTTTGTTTGTACATAATACACGGGAGAGATGCATGCTAGATTGGATATTAAACAAAGTTGAATTACATCATCGCAGCTTGCTTTTCCAGAACAAGTAAACTATCTTTTCCAAGTAAAATGATACTTATACTTACCTATCCAGCATATAGAGAAGAATTGTATAAATTGTTTACAAAATTATTATTAGCACTTCTCTATTTTGTCCTTTAGATAGGCTCTGCATAAATCCGTATTTGTAAAGAATGCTGTTTTATAACTGATAGATAACGATAGGCTTTCCTTAAAACATTTCCTGATGTTTTACCTTGACCGATAGCGAGTGTGTGACTAATTTCTATAAGACTATTGGGAAAAAGGAAGGGAAGTAGGGGATGTCAGAAGAATTCACATGTTGATATTTTTTGGAAGGTTTTGGTGCTGCTACTAACAATCAGTGCTTCCTCAGACGTCTACGGATGAATAGGGAAAGCCAAGAAAAGTTTTTATTTGTTCATTTATGAGATTTTCCGAATTTGTAACAAGTTCCCACTTCTTTGAAGCTTTTTTTGTAAAGTAACCGTAAGGGAAGTCAGTTTGAATCACATAAGGAATTTTATACTCTACTCACATCACATCACATTGCATCAACAGAGAAAGTAGCTCTTCTCAATCCCCAAAACAGAACTAGTTTCTAAGCAAAAGAAGCCCAAAAGGCGGAATATACGTATGCATATACACACACATACATAAGTCCACTTTCTTTTTTAACTTGAGATACCTAACCTAAGGACTGTTTACTGTATGTGTATACATGTGTATATGTAATGTATCGTGTATGTAATGTAAACGTAAGTAGTTTGGTGGTCTGGTCTGGTCGGGTAGGACGGCGAAATATCTTGCACAAGAGTTGTTGTACATGTTTTAATTTGAAGCCTACGGGAGACTTGGTCGAATTTTTTCGTTCTCATTCCCCATCGTAAAATTTTTCAATAAATCTCGGATTCTCAGTAGTAGTAGTAGTACTAGTAAAAGGTTGTGTTATGTGATGTTATGTTGGTTTGGCGGTATGTGTTTGTGGTGGTTGGTTTGGTGAGTTTTGGCTGTGTTGTACGAATGTATGATGAAATGTAAAAGGAAAATAACCCTTTCGTCTTTATACCATTTACTTTAGTTGTGTTATGTTATGTATGAAAACTGTAATGTCGATTTCTTGAGCGTCTTTTCGTCGCCTAACTAGTCCTGGTTATATTTTGTATGAAATGTAACTAAACTACGTATAGTATAGATATGCTTAAAGGAACCATGTGCTTGGCTTTTGCTTTCCCTTTTGCTCTCTGGGTTTCATTCAAGTTGAAAGTCAAGTCTTGACTCAATCCGATTAAGTCATTTCTTTATTGCCCTGAAATGCCATCAAGTGGAAAAAATTGTGTGCAATTTTCTCATGCGAAATTTTTCTCATTTTCTCTGTTGTCAGCGGTTTTACTTTCAAGAGTTTTCTGGTATTTTTACAACGCCCTTGTATATCTTATCTTCCCACACAACGACTCTGGATACCTACTCTATGTACACAGCTACCGTTACAGTACACAGAAACTTGTTTTAATATATATATAGACTATTATGCCACTAGCTTTCATCACTCGACTTACTCCTCTTTTACTTCTACCCTTTGCTCTGCTTTCTTATTCCTACTTTATTTATTTTATACTGAGGTGGCACATTTTTGCTCCGTTGCTTGCATTCTGTTCTGGTGCAATCATAAAAATTCTGAGTCATTTCTATTGAGATGTCCTATCATCTTTGGAATAGTTTTTCTACGTTTAATAATTTACAAACCTTAAACTCAACTCTCCGTGGACCTTTTTGTTCGGAGCAATGATTTAGTTATTTAACTTCAACACAGTTTTTCTTCTGAGACAAAAGACCACTTTTATGTCATGTCATTTTTGTGACAACAACAATTCGCAAACATAAAACGCGGAAACTGCTTTAATATGATTGCTCCATGTAAGATGTAAGAAATGAAAGCATACGAGTACAGCTAAAGGGACAAACGCTGCGAAAAGAGAAATGCTAAAACCTTTCTTTTAATTATTTTGGCTTTCTTTTAGAGAAATTACTATGTATTTGTATGTACATGAGGATATATATGGGTTTCTTAATTGTATTGTCCATAATACCAGACCATATATTACTGATATGATACTAAGCTTAAGCTAAGCAAGCAACCAAGACCGAACCACAAAGAGCTCACTATACCGAGAATATTAATTTATGTCCTGGGATAATGTCGAGAGATGTCTGAAAGATGAGAAATGGAGTGGGGGCAGCAGGAGCCAAATTTTCGCAGTAGGGATTCATATGTATGAAGATTGAGGTCAATTTGCCCATGCTGACAAAGCGTAAATTTATGTCTTATTTATCTCAGCTTGATTCGATTTTCGACTATTGTTCCATTGTATATTTTTCGAGCTTGTCTTAACCTCACTTGACTTGCGAGGTCAACCGACTGGACGGGACTGCTCTATGTACTCTTGTAGTCTGGCCAAGAGATGTGAACAATTGGGAAAATACATTATTATTATTATAAACATTCACGTACATAATACAGCACTAACGCGAGCCACTCTACGAACTACGACTACAACTACAATAAAATTTTACTCGAGTGTGTAACGTTATATTGTTAGGGTTTGTTGAGTTGAGTTACATTTTATATACATAGTATGAATGAACTGCAGACATGTTTAATAAACTGTGGCAAACAGATGTACCAATGGAAGAGTAATTTTTTGCACTGTATATTATTCAGGGGACACTTTACTCAATTCTGAAAACAGAATTCAAAAAAGTTGAATTTAAAGAAAAGGGGGTGGGTGTAGGGGGTTCGACGATTTGGTCCATTTTTACATGGTATCATATTCCGGGAACACATTACTCCATTCTGAAATCAGAATTTGAAAATAATGTTGAGTAATAATAGGGAAAAGTGGTGTTATTTAAAATGGACGCAGATAGATACATACACAGACAGAACTTCACGGCATTCTTATAATGGAGCTGACCGCTCCTATTCAATCCACAAAAACTTGAGTGTGCGTTTTCTCTTGCATATACCTATAGATAGCCTATGTGTACACGAGAAGGAAGATATTGTGTATCGTGTCATGGACAAGAAACAAATAATATGTGGAAGTGAAGGCTCAGTTCGTTCAAACTCATGCTGGAAAGTAAAGGGAGCTAAATAGATAATTGAATTGAACTGTATGATAATATATGGATTTTATACGGGCACCCGGACAAATAGTATAAACATATATCAGAGTTGTCTCATTTTCTGTCCTCTGTATATGTATAGTATTATTTATACACTTACATAACGGGAAGCCCATGATACCAATTGTGAATTGCCACTTGGGCTTACCAAAGTACTTACTTACAGTTACAGTACAGTTCAATTCTACGTACGTATTAGGTATTACAGGCCAGGCACAGGACAGAAATGCTAAAGGTAGGATCATGGTAGCTTATTACATAGGTACGTGCCCTTAAATATAGAAGTTCTAGTGTTAGCAATGGCAATAAGGATATTAGGCAAGCATCCTTATGAAAAAGATTTTTCTTTCTTTACTTACAGTTCTGTGTGTTCAATGTGGTATGTATTGTAATCTAGTTATATCGTCCATTCAATGCACATTGAATTTAGGTTTATTTACGAAGCGAATAATTTACCTCTTGTACATAGATAGGTAGGTAGTTATCGTTAGTTGTATTATTATCCTTGTCTTGATTTGTATCACGATCTTTGTAAATGGTAAATATCAATATCAGCTGCCTTTTAGCCTTGGCTCCGTTCCGACTTCGACCTTTTGGGATATTAAAGTTTTTTATTCTGGAAGAGGCGGCAGGGAATGCAATGGGCAATCGGACTTCTGCTAAAGTGGTTTGATGTTTGCTCCACAAAAATATCTAACATGATAGCGAATACCGAAATGTGCTTGGATGTGGTCATTGCATTGTTGTTCCATTTGAAAACTATATTGTAGTGGTAAAACACATACTATTACAGAAGTAGGCGGATCGGATGCGGAAAGGATGCCAAACCAATATTACATATACCTATTTACTATATAAAAAGGAAAGCTAGAACTAGAGAGTGTAGCGAAGCGAGAGTGCATTGCATATGGTTACAATAAATTGTGGCTAAATGGGACGATAAAAGAGGCGCATTTGTCCATTTTTGTGGCCGCCGTTGTCAAGTCATGATGAGAATTTATGTCGCTCAAGATTAGAGGGGAGAAATTGAAATTTACTGTCGCCAGCTCCATTTTAATCTTGATTAAGACACTTGTAACGATGATGGATGAGAATTGACAGGGGCTTTTAGGCTTGTAATGTACAGCGAACGAAAGACTCATTTCTTTAACGTTACATAGCCTAAGGGGTGGAATAGCATGTATAAAAAAGGTCATAATTACAACTTATAGATCCGAACAGAATGTGCTAAAAGAAAACACGCTCCTCGACTATTGTTAGTAATAAATCTTTTTTGATAAAGGATAATTAACACCAATAATATTTGAAATCTTTCAAACACCCAATTAAATAGCTAACTACAATCTCCAAATAGCAGTTCATATACTTGCATGCGTATTGTAATATTTATGATGATACAAAAGTATCTATTTACATAAGTATACATATAGAGCAAAATGGTGTGATGTGTTTTAATTAATGGTAAAAGTCCAGCACAGTTTTTGTACTATAAAGGTTAACTGAGGTCACTTACTTATAATAAGCCACTAAATTGATGATACATCATTTTGGTTATATCGAAGTAGACTTTTGAAGTGCGTATTAAAAAATTCTATCTGTACATTAAAAGCTCTTGGGATGACTAACTACATCTATAAACGCAAGTTCTATGACCATTTACCTATCTAATATTTTTAAGCCAAATTACAAACGAAAAGTGGAGAAATGAAAACGATATATTATGCTATTTTAAGCATTAAAATAGTACATACAATGAAGTTGCTAAGTTTGAAGTACAACAGTAGCTTATGACCAACATCAACCTATAAGTCTGGGGGAAGAATCTTTCTCCTGTATACTTACTTTTATACACTTCTATCGTTCTATCTCTTTGTGCATGTTTTGTACTTTAGAAAATATAGGCTACAATTTGACATTTTGGTCTCCTTTCAGAGATATTTTCTGCCTCAATTGATTCCATTCAAAAATGAAGAGTTGGGTTGCAGTCTTGCAGTAGTGGTAAATTCCTTTTAGCATTTCAACTCAACATTTGAAGATTCAGAATCAGAATACTAAAATTGCTCTTTGCTTTTATCATGCATTTCCCTTCTACATCTCATAAGTGGGCTAATTTGAGCCTTTTTTGACTATTGAAAGGGAATGACGTTCCTTTCTTTGTACAATTTCCATTTCTACAGACCTCGAAATTCTATTGTTGCAACATAGTGGAAGAATTCTTCAATAAACACATACGTAGGTTCCTTATAAGTGTAGCATGCTGAATACTGATGCAAATATTGTTTCTAGTGTCTGGTCCTGATACTATTCTTGAACATTTATTTATACCTTCATACATTGATAATAGTATAATCGTGCACAGTGCATAAAAAATTATTTACAGTTAGATTTAAAAGTAACTCCAAGAAGATGAACTGGATGAGGTGAAGTTGTAATTTGTCTTTTTTATTAATTAATTACTTGGGAGTCATTTTTACAAGTTTCTAACGTAAATTCAAAATATTGAATTGGATCAGCTAATTAATTAATTGCTGCAGTCAAATACTATCATTGTATCTGTAATGAATACCTTTCTCAAAAAATCCTTTATCCTTTTATGTGAATGTGCTCTCGACATACGTGACAATTTTTGAGAGTTATTCCGCAATTTTAGCAGCACGTATGCCCACAAACCAAAACGAAGGCAAAGTCGCGTCTTAATTCCATACAAATTTGACATGGACATAAAGCGTCCAACGGCCAAGAGTCATACCCATCTTCATGTAGGATACCTTCTTTCTCGTCTTTCTGCTGTGAGGGTCCAGGTCCAGTGCTAGGAAGTTTAGACTTTGAAATTACAACAGAAGTTTTCAAACCGAGGGATCCTGTTTGACGTATCTGATTACGTCTGTTGTCATCGGGAATATTTATTATTTTCAGTTTTCCCAGAAAAGACAAAATGAAATTTTTGCAGCTACCTAACTTAGTGGTAGCCTGCCTTTCCTTCTGCTGCTGG